>JAGVVM010014553.1:0-13073 GCA_019149425.1 Psidium friedrichsthalianum
CCCCCTGTCCTAAACTTATCGTCACCTTTATTTCAATGCCTTCCACGACTTCAATGCACGCAACTTGTCAGTTGACTTGATTTGGCATCAAGTCAATCTTGTTCTTGTAAATGTCAAAACAATTTCTTGGATGGGGATTGATTTGTGCTTGCTTTTCAATCTTACCCACCTTGGCCATGCTCTTGTTAGAAAACCCCCGAAAATGAGAGTAAGAGTTAACCATCAAAAATAATTGAATTCGAAAAACCGAATGCAACAATGAAAAATGCACCATCAGGCCATTGAAAAATTTGGAATAGTTATTCGAATAATGTCACGACTCTAAAAAATCAAAATTACAGAAGCTAAAATTAATTTTCTATAATTTTATTAATTTGAAAATGAGATTAACAATAATTCCCAATCCCAAATTAATTTTTACAGATTTTCTCAGCCAAATGAAAAGAAAATTAAAAGAAAAATAACTGACGATTTTTTTTAATATTTTGTGGCCTCAAATGCTAATTAATTTTTTTTATAAATTTTCACAAATTTTTTTTTTCTTTCTAATTTCAAAAAATATTAAAAAATGGAAAAAAAAAGGGAAATAATTAGTTTTTGTCAAAAATGGTGGTCTAGGCTTGGCCAAGGTTTCCAAATTTGTATTTTTCAATTTTCTTATTTGTTTATTTCTATGAAATTTTTTTAAAAAAAATAAAATGCAGGAAAATACTGAAAATATGAAATTTTATTTTTATTGCGGGTCAAAATGGGTTCCTTGCTTGGCCAAGTCTCTAAATTGATTTTTTAATTTTATGAATTTTATGGATTTTCTATTAATTTTTTTTTAAAAAAAAAAAAAAAAAAAAAAAAAAAAAAAAAAAGGGTTTTTTTTTTTTTTTTAAAAAGGGGGAAAAATAAGGTGATTAACAATCAAGTGTTAATTAGCTGACCTTCTTTGAAAGGAAGCTCGGTTAGAGGGTATTTCAAAAACGAGATGACACTTGAATCTTTAATCGACTCAACCTATAGAAATAAAAAAAGAATTGTGACATTTGCTCTTCAATATCTCTCTATGTAAGTTCTTAATCTAGGTCGGCTTGTGGAGGCTCTTATGAAGTGAGAGAGAGATAGAGAGGAGAGCTTACTTGGCACTTACGTGCCCGTAATATAGCTGTTGCTTGACATGACCTCTGTAGCAGACACCCAAAAGATTCACTCTAAAGATACTCCGAAGGATGAGCTTTGACCAGCTGTGGTAGGTCAACCCATGGCAGAATCTATGAAAGGATTTCTAGTGGCGACTATCTATTTAGAGGATTTCATCTGATTTTGATCGTATGGTAGGTCGTACCATTGATAGGATTCTAGTTAAATGATCCTAATGATTGGAAAATTGATCGTATATGGAAGTCACCCCATGGCAGATTCCTGATGAAAGGATTCTACTGGCGGTTACTCGATGTTCAGGTTCACCGAAGAAAAATGCTGTAAGAAGGACTTTGTGCCTGGAGAAGGGCTTTGTGCTTGTAAAAAGGACTTAGGTGCCTCTAGAAAGGACTTTGGAAACGTTTCACCCAATGGGGAATCTTTACCGAAGGAATACCTGTAAGAAGACTTTGTGCCTGTGAAAGGACTTTGAAAACGGACCGTTTCATATGGGGTTTCCAATGGAAGGGCTCCAGAGACTGCATATCCTACAAAACAGGGCTCGTCTATATGGTGCCATCCAACTCAGGACTTTGGGATTGATCATTCTGTGTTAGAAGTCACCAATGTAACCTAAATGTCACCTTTTTTGGTTAGACAGAAGAGGTATTGACTGAAAAAATGATTTTTGGGTGCCATGGGATCTGGGGAGACCAGAAGACAATCTTGCATAAGCTCATCCAAATTATCTATTATGAAGGGTACCACTCTAGGATCGAGGGAGACTAAGCAATCCTTCAAAAGCCCAAACCCAATTAACTTTCTTACCATGAAGTGTGCCATTATAGGATCTGAGGAGACCAGGAATCCTGAGGATTTAGAAGAAATGCCTGGTGGTTTCTCGACAACTAGGTTTATTCATTCCAAAATCACTGAATGAATTTCGAGACCTTGAAAGCGTAACTCGAACATCGAGAACGTGTCACTAGTGTCGTAGACAGTGTCAGAGGTAACATGTGCAAGCTTTTCATCATGAATTCATGATTCATGCAAAACTATTCAGCTAAGTTTGCAATGAATAGAAGTAGTTTTTGTAATAATCATTATGCAATTAATTAAAACGTGGCTCATACACAAACCTATTCTGTCAAGTGTGCATTACCAATTATGTTCAAGGAGGTTGATCATGTATGAACACTCGAATGTAATCTGGATAGGGAGTTCATTCCGAAAGGGCTTTCTCTCACTCTCGAGAAAGACTGTTATCCTGATTGCAGGATTGAAAAGAAATCACTCAAATCTTACCATCATCATATTCACCAAGAGTGTGAGTAATCTCACAACTGGTACGATCAACCCGATCTGGAGGTCTTGATTAGGACTATAATGTAGGCTGGGTCAAAGGCTTACCAAATGGGACTCTTTTGAGCCAAAGGTCATTGACAAAAAAAGTCTTCATCATATGCTTCGGGTTTACAAGTCAAGAACCCTGCAAAAATTGAGAGAGAAATAATCTTGCTCGTACCTTTTCAAGCGATCCTTAAAATCATTCAAACTCTACGTTAACTCCAGCGCCTTAATTAAAAAAACTTTCACGAGTTGTAACGTAGGTTAGGATTGGGGACCAAGGAAGTAAAAGGCTAATTTTGGCCCAAACAATATATGATGTGGTTTTGACATTGGTGATCATCGCATTTTTATCATCAGTCTCGACTCTCTAGAAATTTCAAAGAATACCATCGTTGTATGAGGAAGGTGTGAACTGCCGCTGATATCACTGCTCGAAGACGATGCGAACTCTATGGAGGAAACGTTAGTGATCTTTGGAGATTTATCGCGTTCTTGGTCTTTTGGAACTGTCTTCAAAGAACATCATTGTTGTATGAGGATGGTGTCAACTTCTATTGATACCATCGTCGCCCTCAAACGGTGTAAAACTCAACTGAGTAATTTTGCAATTTGACTCATTCGAAGAGTTTTTGATGGCGCTTTGCTTTTTCATACCCCGAGACTGGCCCTTTTGGTCTCTGCCTTTTTGCCTTTTTGTCTTTTCCGTTTTCTTATGAGTTCTTCTGCTCTGAGGTGGCTCATCTTCATCTTGAAAGAGCAATGATCACCAACGGGGTTTTAATAAACGAATATAAGCTCAATGGGGCGATGCAAAGGATAAAGTGTATCAGATAGAGACAATAACGAAGCTTTTCATTATCTCAAGACACTTGAATTACCATACGAGGTTGAAAGCAAAGAACACTCGAAAATTGATATTAGTTCGAGCAAGAAAATTTCTAACCATTTACATCATGCTGTTGCTGGAACTATCTCCATTTGGCCCCGATGTGGTGGGGTTCTTACAGGGGTTACAAAATGAAACCGCCGCTCCAATGGGTTTTGTCAATGGACACCTGTAGTGGTTAGGCAGAGGAAATGATCACCTCCTTCCTTTCGGCTATCGTACTTTTTGCGAGAAACTCATTGCCTTGGGGAATGCGGAACCTATTTAGCACACGACTCACTGTGGATTAAAATGTAGGACGGTGTGTCAAAATGGCTTGCCTTTCATCATCCTGTCATGCCCCATTCTACACATTCAATGCATCATTACAGTTTATACTCCAAGTTAGAATTGGCAAATTAAACATGCCGAATAGTCAGGCATAAATCATGGAATGTGTAAACACAATGCAGATGTGCCAAGTTTTAGCATCACGTGTGTTTGCAGAATGTGCAAGTATGAAAGAAAATTCTTAAGAATATGAGAATTTGAATTGTCCCTGGAATATGAGCGAATCGAGCAAATTGGGAGTCTATTCCTTAAGTCGAGAGTAGCTTGTCTTTGACTTTGCACCTGCACAATGAAATGCATGGGTGAAGGAGCATTTGGGCTTATTTAATGTTGACAACCGTCATGGTCATCGGTCGAATGCCCCTACAAGAAAGAAAGCAGAAACATTATCCTTGAAATCAAATAAGTTAAAAAAGACGTAGTCTCTTTTCATTTCAAGATTTGCCATCAATTCGCCCACATTTTCATCAGAATGGATCTCATCAGATGATCATAATTTTGCCCCTTGGGGTTGTCTCCTTGACATGTTAAATGTTAGTATAAACATATTCCTGTCAAAAGGAAAGGAGACGTGTTAGCCAGTTGGAAGGGATAAACTGGAAACGATACTACTTTACCTTCATTCTCGAATGCCTTACACGACCCCTTACCATTTGCTAGGTGGAGTTTCTCTAAATTTCATGAGACACTTCACCATTAGGGCAAAGGTTTGTGGCAAAGTATTGACTTCGGTCTCGTTCGTCGAGTATTCTTATTTCTTTCTGCAAAAAGAAATGTGCAAAAAATTGTATTATTCATTTACATTATTTACAACATTCCCAAACCTTGGGGATTAAACTCAGACCGCTTCGGATCATTGTCATTCCTCATGCCATCAGGTCCACGAGACCAAGGCCTGTCACGGAGCTCTCTTTTAAGGGGTTAATCCTTGAGATTGATGTGGCCTTATTGCATTGCGTTGTGCAATTCCACGTCACGGTGCTTTTCAAGGTAATTTACAATCCCATCTTTGAGATTGCTCGGGTCTTTCTTTCACATTTTTCTTGTTTGAAGCCGTCCATCCAATGGCAATGTCTACGAATTGATTTGCCCCAAGTTTTGTTCAACAAGAGAACTTGCATTTGGGTATGACTGTGTTCTCGAGCCAATTTGCAAATTTCCTGAGAACAGAAGGGATCAATTTAAAACTGGAGAAATTGAGGGTAAATTGAAACGATACGGAGTTACCCTTCGAGTTTACGCGAATTTTTACTCGATATTATCCCGAGTTTAGTGCAGTAAAGGATCCAAGCATTAATAGGAGAAAGGAAAATTACTACTTCTGCTTTTGATTAATGCTAAACATTTATAAAAACAGAAAATATCCCACGTAAGGGAATGAAATGTATGCATTCATTCAAGATCGATTCTGCTCCCTTTGGTAGGCTCTCAGCGATTAGCTAGTTTCATTCCGGATCAGGTACGCAATCGACAATGTTGAAGGACACGTGGTCATTGGCTTCGAAATACATGCTCCGTATACATATTACAGGCCCTGGTGCTTCATCAACGTCGAGCTGGTTGATCATGGCGGCAAGCTCGTCATCAATGCCACTTGCTTGGTGATGATACATCCCCTCTTCCTCAGAAGGTATCAATATTGACCCATAGGATCGGTTTTCTCATACATTCCTCTAACAAAAACTTGATTATGTTGTGAAACTGATCTAACTCACCTCTCAAATGGGCATTTTCGATCCTCAGATGCTACCTTTCGTCGAGGGTGAGGAGGCTACTGCAGTTAGGGTAGATGGCGGTGTCAAAATCTTCCTTATACCTCTTGTTCTCTGCTCGGAGTTTTTTCATTTTCAGCTCCTTAGAAACTCAACTTCATGGCACTCATATCGAGTCTTTACTCGGGTTCGCCTCTTTTGAAACCAAAACTTGACCCACGAAAGTTCCAGTCCTAGCTCTTGGCTCAGTTCCATTCTTTGTCTGTTGTCGCGAACCTCCCGAGATTTCCGGATCCCAAGGGAGTTAATGGATTACTAGGCCCATCTGGTGTCTGGGCTTAGCTCGGGCCCTCCCAAGCTCATACCAAATCGCATCAGGAAATTTTAAATCGAAGTCGACCTTAGTGCGGTCGGGTAACATGTGAATGGTGTGCATGCCATCGGAGTCGCCACCAATCATTTATTGGAGGGTATGACTGGAAACCCTATCGAACGATTAGGAGAGATCGTTCGATCCTACGAAAACCAGAGATCTAGATACGGGGACTTTGTTATGTCGATATTGCTATCGACACCCTTTCGGTACCTAAGTTGAGTGATTTCCTAATCTAAGGAATTCATACAGGCGAGATTGGGTAAGGTAGGTTCTAAGATTTAAGGGGTTCATGCAGATCGGATCATCTGTCC
Organism: Psidium friedrichsthalianum; assembly: GCA_019149425.1. NCBI lineage: Eukaryota > Viridiplantae > Streptophyta > Magnoliopsida > Myrtales > Myrtaceae > Psidium > Psidium friedrichsthalianum. The sequence continues at coordinate 6,094 of JAGVVM010014553.1, forward strand.
TATCATCACAGTCATGGAAATAAATGAGCAATCAGGAAATCAACATGCAGAGAACACGCGTCAAATCAAGTCAAGCGGGCCTAAGGGGTCTTAAGAAAGTCTAGAAAACATGCCAATTGGGTTAAGGATGGTTTGGAATAGTTTGGATCAGAATGACCAGAGGAGCAAAATGGTCATTTTGGAAGGCTCAAGAAGCCAAAAATGTGAAATTAGTTCAAACCAGTTGAATGTGTTTTTTCCCTGATTTTCACAATTTTTGGGAATTTTTTTTAACTTTTCTAGATTTTTGAAAAAAAATTTAGAATTTTTTTTGAATTTTTTTTGGAATTTTTCTAAATTTTTCTGAGAATTTCTCTATTTTTTGGGACATTTTCTATATTTTTTGGAATTTTATTTTGATTTTATAAAATTTTTCGATTTTTTCCAAACGTTTTTTCTACATTTTCTAACAAAATTTCCAATTTTTCTAAAATTTCTATGAATTTTTTTTTTTATTAATTTTTATTTAATTTTATTTATTTTTTTTTTTTATTTTCTTTTCTACGAATCTCTATGATTTTTTTGGAGTTTTCCTAATTTTTTTAAAGATTTTTAGAATTTTTTATGATTTTTCCCTTTTTTTTTTTTTTTCGATTTTTTTGTCATTATTTGTCCTTATTTTATTAATTTTTATCATTTTCATTTTTATTTATTTTTTATTTAATCCGCGGACCGAGTCGAGTTGGCCCGGCCCAATGACCCGAACTGAATCCTAAAACTCTAAACCTAAAACGACACCGTTTTGATTTTTCTTTTTTGGCGGATCTTTTATTTTTTTCTGTTAATTTTCTGAATTTTTATTTTTATTATTTTATTACGCAGGCCTGGTCGGACAAACCCGGCCCACTGACCTAACCTAGCCCAAGACCCATTGACCTAACCCTGTGCAAAAACGACGTAGTTTAAGGCGCTTATTTTTGAATTTTCGAATTTTTTTAAACGTTTTATTCTATTTTCATTATCCTCCCCTTATTTCTAATTTGACGGCCAATAATCCCCCACGTGTCGCTATCCTGACCACTTATCCGCCATACTAAACCCGCGGTCTCGATCAATTCTACGACCAATCTCCACCGTCCATTTTATTATTCCTTTTATTATCTTTTTTAAGACAGATTATCCGACTAAGCGCCCACGTGGCCTTTGACTTGGTCAGAATGCCGACGTGGCACGCTAACTGTGCGTCGTCTTCTTCTCAGGCTAATACCAGCCGGACGACCGAGGTTCACCGACGACGATCCAACGGTGAAACCAACGCCGATCGAACTAATTTCCGACCCCAATCGAACCCTAATCCGTTCCCCAATCAATATACCTAAAACTTAATTGGATCTATCGGTTCAAATGTAGCAATCGAAGCATTCACAGAGAACGACTATGGCGATTTAATCATGCAATCCAGAGCATAACTATGCGATTAAACTGCAGGAGAGAAATCCAGAGAGTTTCAGAAGACTTACCTGGGGTCCGATCAAGCTCTAAGTCGCCAGATTTACCCTAATCGAGTCGTGATTAGGATGAACAAGGGTTGTGGTTTCGACTCGGGGTTTACGTACAGTTTTCGATGCAAAATGAAGACGGGAAGATAGTTAGGGATGTGGGGGGAGTGAAACGCACATAAAAAGGGAAGAATTATGACCAAATTAGGGATCGCCATTGGAGCACTGAGTTAAAACTTAAACCATGACTCACCTTTTGGCGTCGGCAAGCTCTGGAAATGGCACGATCCTTTTCCTCCGGACCACAGCGACCTTCCCGAGCTACTTTCACACCTCGATCTACTGCAATTCCTCAAATTTTTCAATTATAGACGACTCCCCTCTCTTCTGAACACCCCCAAAAAATGGCTCCCTCTCCTTCCTTTTAAACCCAATACCGGGAGCGTCTTCCCCCAAGAATTCCGAGATTCTCGATCATCCTTCAACAAAAAACAAACTCCCTCAATCTCTCAAAATCTCACTCGACCCGTACCAGAAAATATTTTTCGAAAAGCCGGTGGGAGAGACGAGTATCTCGCCGCCCGTCACTCACGTGCCCGACGACAAAACCACGTGCCAAATAGCACGTCGTCACCAGGCAAATTCCAGTCGATTTGCCGAAGCTCAGGGCAGTGTTTTGGCCATCCTCCGGTGTTCTCCATTCGCCCGCCACGAGAAACCCAGAACTGGCTCTGGTTTGGCTGGGTTGAAAAGTTGACCGGGTTAGGTCAATCCGACCCGGCAACATTAGAAAAATCCAAATTAGACACCGTTTTGGCCACAATTTCTCCAAATTGACACTAGAATCAAACTCAGAACCAGGATTTCCATTGACAACGACTTTTCTCTCGAAATTTTTAGAGAATTTATATAAAAATCCCAATTTTTAGTTTGACCCGAGATCCATTTTTCAAAATTCAAACCCTAGGTGGCCTTTTTTGCAAAATTGACGCCACCAATGGATTCAGAAGGTCAAAATCTAAGGGTGACATCGCCCTATTTTCAATTCAGTCCCTAGAAAATTTTTTAATTGCATTTTTAGAGATTTTAGGGAGTAATTTGAAAAATCAAAAATTACATTTTTGTCCTTTTTAGCGAAATTGGGGAATTCTGAGGGCTTTTGGACTGGATTTTTAATTTTGAAAAATAGAGGAGGGTGGCACGACTCTAAACATGTGAAAATGGAAAATTACCAAGCTAAAATGGAATTTCTAAAATTATTTAAATAATTTGAAAAATAAAATTAACAAGGAACCCTAAATTCCAGATTGAATTTTTCAAAATTTATTCAGTCAAAATGAAGATAAAAATAAAATAAAATATTGACTATTTTTTGCAATTTTTCTGGCCTAAAATGCTATTTTTTTATTATTCTCCATTATTTTGCCTAATTTCTGCAAAAATATGAAAAATGCAAAAAATAAGGAAAATTATTTTTTTGGTCCAAAATTGGTTTCCATATACTAGGCTAGGTCCCCAAGTTGATTTTTAATTTTCTCATTTTTTATTGATTTTTTTATGAGTTTTTGAAAAAAAATGCAGAAAAATACTAAAAATATGAAAAATTATTTTTAATTCAAAATTGGTTCCCTAGACCAAACCAAGGTCTCCAAAGTGATTTTTTCAATTTTATGAATTTTTATGGATTTTCTAAAAAATTTTGAAAATAAAATTGGCCAAAAATCAAGTGTCAACATCTGTTATTTGGGATAGAGCACTCCGTGAAGAAATCTTCAAGCTTTTGAATTTGATGCTCAGTGTAGCGACGGTAACGCTTCTTTGACCCTTGTTGTTGTTGTCCTTATCTTTGTTGAGATCTTGGACGTTGTTAGCGGAAGGGCCAAGTTCAATGGTCTTAGTTCCGAACATGGTCTCGAACTCTTCATCTCCCATATTCAGCAAGTGACGATAGCTCTCAAATGTGTTGGGTTGAGACATCCTTGACTGGTTAGTGGTCCCTCAAGGTTTGCTACCACTCTTCTCTTTCAATTTTTCTGAGCGACCGTGTATGTTTCAAAACTCTCCTCTGAGCACAGATGATGAAGATTACCAGGAGGACGCTTCTTTTAAAATCTAGCGTGGATTCAGAAATTGTATCGCTTCTCCCAAAATTTCTGTCTTTCCCAACCTTTTTACCATGTCCCTCGCTTGGTTTGTCTTTTTTCATCTTTTTCATAGTGGTAGGGCTCCTGTCACTATTTCTTTCGCCTATCAATTTTGTAGAAGAGCTCTCTTCTTCTACAAATGGAGATAAATTCTTTTTTTTTTTTGTTGACACGTGATTTGTAATCACATTTTCTCTTTAAAAAATCAAAAAAGGTCCATAAAAATTCATAAATTAAAAAATCAACTTTGAGGACCTTGGCCAAGCCTAAGGGACCAATTTTGACAAAAAAATATTTTTCATATTTTTAATATTTTTTTTGGTAAGGTATTTTCAATATTTTTCAGCATTTTTATTTCGAAATTCATAGAAAATCAAGAAAAAAATGAGAAAATTGTAAAATCAACTTTGGAAGCCTTAGCCAAGCCTAGGCAACCATTTTTGAACAAAAAATAATTTTTCATGTTTTTCGCATTTTTTAATATTTTTCAGAAATCAGAAAAAATATTTGAAAATTTATAATAATAATAATAATAATAAAATAATAATAATAATAATAATAATAGCATTTGAGGCCAAAAAAATATGAAAAAATAGTTGATATTTTTCTTTTAATTTTCTCTTCATTTGGCCAAAGAAATTCTGCAATAATTAATCTAGAATCGAAAATTACTTTGTTAATCTCATTTTCAGATTAATTAAAAAATATAGAAAATTCATTTTAGCTCTGTAATTTTCGTTTTTTGCACTTCTAGAGTCGTGACATTGTCCTCTAATAGTCCAAATTTACAATGGCCTAATGGTGCATTTTTCATTATTGCATTTGGTTCTCCGAATTCAATTTATCATTTGATTGGATCTCATGAATTATCGTCTGCAGCACGAATGCAAAACCTTCTGAATCAACTGGTTCAGCTGGTGGTGCTTCAACACGTCTTACGAGAATCACTATGGACAAGTCAGTGGAGTTTTCATGAAGAAGAATGGCCAAGGCTATGGACAATCTTAGCCTAGCTAATAAAATTGGGGAAGTTGGCGTTTGAGCGGGCTGACTAGGGGATAACAATCGGCCTTCATGTACACTTTGCTTCAAGGATTATTTGCCGTGCGACCATGGCTCTCACAGTCACTTTCGCTGTAAGCATCTCTCTCTCTACTTCTTCTTTTGCATTGACTGAACAAGGGCTCTCTGGGCGAGGAAGTGCGGATTGAGAGATGAGCAGGGCTTTTCTTCAAGCACTTGGGGTGCTTTCGTTATGGTGGTTTGTGGCATCAGCAATGGCTCAATCCACAGAATATGTCACGTTCAAGGACCCAGAGCAGCGGTGGCTCGCAAGAGTGAAGGACCTCTTGAGTAGAATGATGCTGGAAGAGAAGATGTTGGTCAGATGACACAAAATGATCGCACCGTGGCTACTTATGACTTCATGAGAACCTACTCCATTGGGAGTGTCTTGAGTGGTGGTGGGAGCACTCTCCACTTCCAGAGGCAAGTGTGGAGGATTGGGTCAATATGATAAATCGCTATCATAATGGTTTCTTTGTCCAGTAGATTGGTTATCCCAATTATATATGGAATAGATGCTGTTTCATGGGCACAATAACGTCTACAATGCAACAATGTTCGCATTTATATATTTCTTGCGGGAACCTAAAAAAAAAACAAAAAAAAAGAGACCTGACTGGTGAAAAAGATTGGTGCTTGCCCTCAGCCTTGGAAGTTCAGAGCCACAGGATTTCCTTACGTCTTTTTGCCCCTGCATTGCACAACCCCGTTTTGGTGGGTTGCCAAAGAACCAAGGTGGGGCAGTTGTTATGAAAGCTATAGTGAAAAATGGGCACAATGTGCCGACAAAAAAAAATGACTAAGAGATTATACCTCGATTACAAGGGGATATTCCTTCTGGCTCCCCTTTAAAGGAGTTCCATAGTCGGTGGAAAGAAACAAGGTTGCCAGCCATGTTTTTTTTGCAAAGCACTTTATGGGTGATGGAGGAGGAATACTACCAAGGGATATCAATGAGAACGACACTGTTGTTGGACATGCTAGGTTTTGGTTTGCTCAGGCATCCACATGCCTCGCTTATTACAGATTGCAATAAAATTAAGGGTGTTTCAACAGTCATGGCCTCTTACTTTAGACTGGAAATGGAAGAACATCTCGATGCATGGCTAAAAAAAACAAAAATAGAACAAGAATAAAAATCGCGGAACCTTGTACTGGTTCCTTAAGGACACTCTCAAATTCAAGGGCTTTGTTATCTCAGACTGGCAAAGGTTATAGACAGGATCACTTCTCCTCCTCTATTGCAAACCTATTACCATTCATTGACACTGGAATTTTTAGCTGGCTCCCATCGAAATGGTCATGGCCTTTCAATTTTACAAATTTTATTTGATGATCTAAACTGACCTAGTTTAAAAGAGAAGGTTTATTTCCACCACATGGATCGAACTGATGATTTGCAGTGGGGGGACTGGAGGGGAATATTGTTTGTTCAAGTTCACCATGGGCTCTTTGAAAAACCCCCGGCTAATCTTAGTCTTGGTGAAATGAACTTGGAAGCCAGACTACACGTGGTACTTCGACAACTCAAGGTATGCAGCAACAAAGAGGAATTGTTGATGGCAATGAGTAGAGGAGGACGACCCCCGCCTTACCTTTGTGCTCTCCCCACTACCCAGCCCTACGCCCCTCGGCAAAAAAAAAATGGTGGGGAGGGACAACCACAAAAAGAGGCGTGGCGTCTATGAGGAAGCCCAAAGGAGTAGGGGTATCGGCCATTTAGAGAAAGAGGGTAAATCAGCAAGAGGGGGCTTTTGCATCTTTCAAAGCCCTAAAGGAAGTAAAAAATTCAAAAGTGGGGTAGCAAAAAGGTGGCTGCCATTTTTTTTTTTTTTTAGAGAGAGAAGGGGAAGTAGACGTGGAGATTTTTTTTTTTTCCCTTCCATGGGGCTGACTCCAACTCCTTCATCGTTAGCATGGAGGCAATGGGAGAAAGGGATTAGAACGTGTGCAGAAAATTCTCAGAAAATACTCGATGGGGACCAGAACCGCGGAGGATAGTAGTTTTCAAGGGAGAAGAAAAGATAATTCCTAGGAAGCTAAACTTTCTTTGTCTGTTTTTGGAAACAATCTATACCATTTACACAGGAGGGAAAAAATGGCAAAATCTTTGGAAAATCTAATTAGAATGGTGGAACAGACGGCTAATTAGTGGCATCCCATATTGTTGGGATTCAATAATTGTTTGCCGATAGCACTGTGTTCAGTGGAGTATGCCTAAAGCAACCCATGTAATTGGTCACATGTATGGCATAAATTATTGTACTATCAATATTTTTATTAACTGGCAAGA
>JAGVVM010014555.1:0-10699 GCA_019149425.1 Psidium friedrichsthalianum
GAATAAGTCTTAACATTTTTGTATTTTATTTAGCCGATTTGTCGATAGAAAGCCCCCCTAAGCATCCCTTTCTTTAGGTGGAAAACAAGAAAAAATCAATTCACAAAATAAAATTTCAAGTTGTTTAGTTTTAATTGTTATGCTAACCATAATATTAGAATTAGAATGTGAAATAATTATCATAAAATTTCCATATGATGATACGATTGGAATCTACTATTGTCTCCCTGTTCTTGCTAATTTGTTCAAATTATTCCATATGGGGGCTTCGATGGACAATTTTCTTTGATCTTTTTTTCGAGAAAGAAAGAGTGAGTTCACACCCAATAATGCATCCTTGGACTCCATAAATATTGACTTGTGGAGGATCGTGCAAGAGGCCTTACACAATACAAACACTGTACACTGTGTTGTTTTTGTGTCACTCGAAGCCTCATCTAAAGCTGGAAGTCTTCATCTAAGCTGTTCAGAACTTCCCGCAGTTTCCCTTTCAAAAATTTCCTTGACGTGTGTGTTCCATTTCCCACTAAAAAATGAGTCTGTCTATCCTAGTGGTACATTCAAGGAGGTCACAAGGACATGCGTCGGCAATGACCCACAAAAAATAGAAGTAGGTCACGCACGAGTCAATAAGGTAAATTCGACACAGAAAAAAAAAAAATAAAAAAAAGGCAACATAGGGAAACAAAGCGTTCATAGACCACTTCAAACCATTGTGCACTCAAACGATACTTTGGGTCTGTTTGTAACGTTTCTGTCCAAAAAAGTGATTTGATTAAAAACACTTTTTTTTTTTCTGTTCTTTTAGAGAATCAGAATGCGTTTGGTAACTACATAAAAATTTCTGATTGCTTTTTTGTCAAAAGTAATCTAAAAAAATTGATCCTAAAAAGTGTCGTGGGAAGAGACCTGAGAAGTTATCTTTGAAAAGTGATCCTAAAAAAGTGTTCTTTTTTTAGAAACAAACTTTTTTTTTGTTTCTGTTTTTGGTTCCAAAAGTGTTCCCGGGAGCAGAATCAGAAACAGAATTATTTGCATTACCAAAATGTTTCTTTTTTCATGTTTATGTTCCCAAAGTGTTCCCGGGACCAAAAAGAGGACAGAAACGTTACCAAACAGGCCCTAGTAATGTCTTTGAGTTGTATGCAAAGATATTTTTTAGCGGAAGACCGAAAAAAAAAAAATTCATTTATCAGAACCGCACAGCAGAACTAGACGTTTGCCTGAAGAGATCACAAAAGAGATCTCAAGTTTGAGCCCGTCGACATATGCAAAAATGGATTCACCTTACACAAAACTTAAACCATTAAGTTATGAGTTAAAGTTCGATTTAGTAATTGCTCCACACCATACATACTAATTCTTTGATGCTAGAACTTCTAAATAACTCGGACTAATATATCTCAACATCATTTATGCATTTTCCAAGAAATAAATGATGGCTTGGAACTAGCTCTAGAGGAGGATTGATAATTAATAAGGGATTTAGGCATTAACTAGTTTAATTTTTTGCAAATGTTGTTGGTAGGTCTTAGTAAAAAATTTATATCAATTGGTCCGTACATTTTATATTTAATTTGTTTCTCTCAAATCCTTTTTGTCCAAACATGCAAACGGAGTTAGTGGTGATGTGTACTATATCATGGATATCGTCTATCTACCGTGTTTATGGGAGCCGAAGGAAAGGGGAAGGAGGAGGATGAATGGTTGTGTTGGGAGGAGAGAGAGAGAAACAAAGCAAAAAAGTCATAAATTTATTATATTAGATCAATTCAATCTTAATTTTTTTTATTTAATCAATTCAATCTTAAATCTTCTGATATCAAATTGAGTCTATCCAGTCAAAATTGATCGGAAAATCACTAACGTGTGAACGTCGATCATCTTATATAATATGACCGGTGCTAACCTAGGTAAATTTTAACATCATCAATCTAACATTTTATTTTCCATATTGTAGCCTGAATCTCATGTTTGATGCTTCCCTTTCGTCTTTTTAACTTTTTCAAAAAGTCTCTTCACTAAATGTGGACTCGAAAGGGAGATGGGACATCCCACTATTTATTGTCTAGAAGAATTACCTTCCAACGACAGAGCTCTATCGGACAAAAGAGTACGTATGGACCCCCCTTGTTGCAATGCACGGTTCAGTCATGAATTGTGGTAATAAGGCACGGCAGACCAAGAGTACTGAGTGCTATCATAAATCATTTGCCACGTAATGCTTATCGTTAACAGTAACTCATATTTTCAAGTACTTGTCATTTGCAAAAAAAAAATGCGATTTAATTTAACACCAGTTAAAAAATAACGGCACCAACAAAAAACATGGCTCATAAGACAACAAGCAACACAACCAAACTCGTGTGATTGCAGCTTGGACTTGATAGAAAATAAGGTAAATGTAATTTAATCCTCATCTTTTTGACAAGGTGTGATTGATCCTCTGCTTCATTGTGCACGATCTATTCATGCCCGAGTTGCAATTCAATTATTTCCCTTTATATATCATTGGAAGAATGCAAAAAGAATTATCTGCTTGCATGCATATTTGAACAAGCAAAGCATGATTATTAAAGACCACACATAGATGAGAAAAAATAAGAAAACATAGAAAGATTAGCTATTTCTAGTAAACGATTGTAAAGATAATGAAAATAGAAAATATCATCTTGACCTTGACTATAAAACATGGCTTAGGAAAATTCATCCCGCGTGAGTGAAGGATGTTTTTGCGAGCCAAATTTTGAGGAAACAATTTTTTTTTAATTGCATGAGCCCATTAGCCCTTTGCATTATGTGATTTTTCACTCCTTGCATTCGTTGAAACGATAAACGTTGAAATTCAAATATCTTGAAAATATGAGTCTATCTAATTACTTTAACAATGTGGAGTTTTGATATATGGAAATAGAATTTCACAATGAAGGGAGTTGATCAAATTGACATGCACAAATGATCAATTTCCTCAAGAAATTACAAAATGTACGAGGTTAAGATTGGGTCATGATCCAATATGGAAAATTTCCTGGAGAATCTTCTATTTTCATCAAAGTTCGAGGTACCGGTGCTTTAGTAATACCAGGAACTTGCACAATATGTATTAAATATATTGTACAAAACGTAATCGAGGTCCAAATTTTCAACCGAGCCATTTAATCCTAATTATTCGAAAAAACATGTAATCAAGCCCGCCTGGCCAAGTTTGCCTGATTTATTTTATGTGTCAACCTAATCATGGCTGATTGTCTTACGTGTAAGGATGATGGTGTGACATGAACTAAATTACATGACACGACGTTATTTGTTCTTAGAGAAATGGCGTCGTTGTTTGGTCGAGCTGCTAAAGCCTCGAATTACCAATGGACAAGGTAATAGTAGATCTAGCCATATCTTCATTGAATGGGGCTGAAGAGGGAATGGGGACAGTGGGACACCCCATTTATCGAATGTCTTTGTCAAATTATTGCATCTTGTGGTGTTGCAGCAACGGGACAGCTGCTGCTGCTGCTTCTTCTTCTTTTTTCGAATGATAGTGGCTATCGATTGGGAATTCTATGAAGATATTCATATATCATTACAGGAAATCCCATGACGATTTGCCAACGTAGGGATGTTCTCCTCGTGACATATTAGATTTAGGCTAATTTAAACCCTTATAGTTAATTAATATTAACCATTACTTGAGAATGAGTCTTGACATTTCATGTATTATCTTAAATAGATTTGTTGATAGAAAGCCCTCTAGGTATCTCTTTAAATGATAACAAAAAATTGTTTCACAAAATAAAATTGAAGTTGTTTAATTTTTATGCCAACCATAATTATTAGAGTAGAATGTGAAATAATTACATAAAACTGCACTATGATTTATGCGGTTGGATATTTTCTTTTATTTTCTTTGATAAAGAAAGGATAAGTCTCACACCAATATGCATGGGCCCAATAATACAGACTTTCTGGGGCATCGTGCAGTATGCCTTACATTGTACAAACAGTGTGCAATGTGGTTTTGTCACTCGAAGACGTCGTCTAAGCTGTCGGAATTTTCCGTTCTATTCTCTTTCAAATTTCTTGATGAGCTGTTTCATTTCCCACTCTTCGATAGTCTGTCCTGATGGCACATCAACGCAGTTCATAGGAAAATGTGTCGGCATTGACCCACAAAGTAGATGTAGCTTCATGCGCGAATAAATAAGGCAACATCACAATAAAGCTATTCTGGACACTTGAAAAGTGTGCACCTCAAATGATACTCATAATGTCTTGTGAGTTTTTTTCCCCGGAAATATGTCTTGTGAGTTGCTAAGCATATTTTTAGCAAACATAAGAAAAAATAATTTTAATTAATGAGAGCGCATAACAAAAGTTGGTACTTTTCACATGAGGAGATCGTCAAGAAATCTGAGCTCGTTAACATACCTAATTGAACCTACCTTTATTCAAAAGCTTAAATCATTGACTTATGGGCTAATTTAAAATATTCACTGCTCCATGCTAATTTTTTTTATATCGATTTTTTAACACAACTTATACATGTATGTGACATCATTCATTGCATTTTTTAAGAATAGATGATGGCTCGAACTAGCTCTGGAGGGGGTTTGATAACTAATAAAGGGTTTAGGCATCGTCATAATAATTGAATTTTTCCAACGTTGTCGGTAGGTCTTTGAACTCTCTCTTTTTCTTTTTCTCTTTTCGTTAATTGGGCCCGTACATTGTAAATGTTTCTATTATTTTTTCAATCCTTTTTATCGACATGCAGATGGAGTTGGCGATGATGTCTACTGTATACATGGGATGTCGATCGTCTACTGCATATTGCGCGCACATCATTTGTCTATGGCGCCATGGGGAGCTGAAGAAAAAGGACTAAATTACTTATGCCGGGAAGAAGAAAGTGAGAAACAGAGCAAGAATAAGGCATCTTGGCTTATCATTAATGTTGTTAAAAAGACAAGGACTAAATTACATTTACTTTATTCTATGCCAAGTCTAAACTACAGTCACGAGAGTAAAAGTGAAAATTTTCAACCGTTAGCAAATGTTTTTCTTTTATCATTTGTGCATGTCAATTTTGATCACCTCCCTTCATCGTAAAACTCTATTTCCACATTTCAAAAAATTCATGCTATTTTAAGTAATTAGATAGAGTGATATTTAGAAGATATTTAGATTTCAATTATCATTTGGGTCTCAAGTGAGGATTGGGTTCATGCAATTAAAAAAAATTGTTGCTTCTAGCTTTGGCTCACAAAGAACATCCTTCACTCATGCCTGATGGATTTTCCTATGCCATGCTTATAGTCAAGATCAAACTAATATTTTCTAATTTTCTTATTTTCACAATTGTGTAAGTGGAAATAGCTCATATTTTCTTTATTTTCTTATTTTTGTAGTTCTATGTGCTTATATTGTGATATTCATTTCCCTTCACTTCAATTAATCCTTAATTGCATGAGGATATGTGATGTCCCATTAAGAGCTAGAAGAGACGAGTGATCTCGATGCTTTGCCATGTAGAGAGATTGTTCTCCTTGTTGACATATTAGATGTACGCTAATTTAGACCCATATCTCTAATTAATATTAACCATTACTTGAGAATAAGTCTTGACATTTCATGTACCATATTTAGTAGATTTGTCAATAGAAAGCTCCTCCAGGCGACCATTTAAGTGGAAGATAGAAAAACTTAGTTCACAAAATAAAATTCAAATTGTTTAATTTTTGTTGCAATCATAATTATTAGATTAGAATGCGTAATAATTATCATAAAATTGCCACATGATGATATGGTTGGAATTTTGTTCTTGCTTTTTTAAAAACTACTTATTGATATGAGTTTAATGTAAAATTTTTCCAATTATTCTCAAACGACCGCATCAATAGATAATTTTCTTTGATTTTTCTTTCGAGAAAGAAATAGCAATTCTCGCACCAATAATGCATAGTCGACTGAGGGGCATCATGCAAGATGCCTGACACAGTACAAACAGTGTCCAGTGTGGTGCTGTGTCCATGGAAAGTCCTCATCTAAGCTGTCCGAATTTCCGTCATTTTCTCTTTCAAATTTCTGGAAAAAGTGTTCCATTTCCCACGAAACAATAGTCTGTCTTGGTGGTACATCAAAGGAGGTTACAAGGTCAGGTGTCGGCAATGACCCACAAAATAGAAGAAGTCTGATGCACAAGTCAATGAGGCAGCAATCTATCAAAAAAAAAAAAAAAGACAACATGGGAATCAAAGCTATTCTAGACACTTCAAACGTGTGTACCCCAAATGATACTCAGTAATGTCTTGTGAGTTGCTATGCATATTTTTAGCAGAGACTAAAAAAACATTTTCATTTGTTGAGAACGCAAAATAGAAGTTTGATCTACAAAGATTGCTAAAAAATAACCCAAGAATAAGCGTGTTGATATATCAAGTTAAATTTATTTTCACTGAATAACTTAAATCATTAAGTTATGAATCAACTTAGATATATTAACCACTCCACAACACACTAATTTTTTGATGTGACACTTTTTTAACATAATTCATATATGTATCTCAATATCATTTATTACATTTTCTAAGAAATAAATGATGGCTCAAACTAGCTCTGGAGATGGATTTGATAATTAATAAGGGATTTAGGCATCATAGTAATTGAATTTTTTTGCAAACATTGTCGGTAGGTCTTTGAATTCTTCTTCTTCTTTTTTAATCAATTGTGTCCGTGCAATGTCTATTTAATTTTTATTATTTCGAATACTTTTTGTCAAACTTGCAAACGGAGTTGGTGGTGACGTGGACCATTTACGTGGGATATCATCTATTTAATTTTTATTATTTCGAATACTTTTTGTCAAACTTGCAAACGGAGTTGGTGGTGACGTGGACCATATACGTGGGATATCGTCTGTCTAGCACGCCACGAGGAGCTGAAGAAAAGGAAGGAGGAGGAAGAATGATTGTGCCAGGAAGAAAAAAGAGAGAGGCAGAGCAAGAAATTCTTAAATTTATTATATTAGTACTAATTTAATTTTAAATCTTTTAACTAAACTAATTTAATTTTAAAATTTTATATTATAGTCTATTCAGTTAAAATTGATCGAAAATTACTGATATAAATATCGATAGTCATAAACGACACGATCGACGTTGATATGGATAAATTTTAACTTCATCGATCTATTGATTTATTTTTCGTATCTGTAGCCAAAATCTCGTGTTTGATGCTTTACTTTCGTTTTTTCAACTTTTTTAAAAAGCATGTTTATTAAATGTCGACTTGACAAGGAGATGGGACATCTCACTTGTTATTGTCTAGTTAAAATTGTTTTCCAACCACAGAGCTCTATCGAACAAAAGAGTACGTATGGACCCCACCACACACCCCACCTCTTGTTGCATTCATGGTTCAGTCATGGAACTGTGGTAACAATGCATGACAAAGCTCTATCGGGCTTCATTGCAGCACCGTGCATAGCTTCTTTGTCTTTCTTGTTTTTCAAATGATAGGGGTCTTATCTATCGGGAATCCTATGAAGATATTCATATATCATTACAGTGCGAAAAAGACAAAGACTTTTCGGTGACCGAGGCAAAGATGCTCAACAGTAATTATAAGAGACAGAAAGGAAGTGAAATAAGTAGCTGTGAGGAGTCGTTTCAGAAACACAGGCCACCATGAAACGACACGTGAAATTTGCTTTACGGACAATTTTGGGCCAGTTTTAAGTATGATTTAGTGCATCGGATTATCAGACTTTGTTTTGGGCATTGTATCAATTATTTAGATTCGCAAGAGCAGCGTATCTGAATTTATGTTGACTTAGAGTACATTCTACGGATGAATTTTGGCGATTAAGTCTATTTATCCCTTGTAATTTTGTCTAAGAATATTAGGATTTATCCAATGTAATATAACTTAATGCATATTTTGATCTTAAATATATTGAAAAAGAAAAAGACAACATAAGTATCATAACTTTTATAGGGCGCATATTTAAATTCTATAAATTTTTTTCTAATCACTTGAGTGCGATTAGATTTTAAAAGTATTCATTCTAAGTGCCATGCTATGTCGTATTTTTAGCATTTCAGATGAAAGTTTTACAAAAAATTAAGGTTTATGAAGTAAACGCCATTCAATGGATATAGAAATGGATGATTTTCTAGCAAAGATCCAATCACGAAAAAGATAGAGGAGGTGGATACAGTCTATGGAGCACATTAACCTAACCTTAGTTAGGCCTTAACTAAACATTAATCAATTTTTTGGGCATAGAATTGGATGAATTTTTGCATTATTATTTCTTCACTGGATCCAGGCACATTATCAATATCCATGTTTCCATCATTTCCTCTATCATTAACAGATAGATATTGATAAGTAATCCGTTCTTTTATCTTTTGTCGTCGTAAATGGTTATTTCATTCTTTTTTACCACTAATGTTTTAGTCCTAATCTATCTTTTCATCATTTCCTCGATTGTTAATAGACAAACACTGATCAGTTACTAATCTTAAACCTGCTCCTTATGCGGGTCAATCAAATCATGGTTAAAATATAAAAGCAACTTTATAGCTATGCAATGACCGATGTACATGTCGGCCGCATCCTCAAGATAAGAACGACTTTTAAGTGATGTGTCATCCATCTTGACATATCAGATTTAGGCTAATTTAGACCCCCATATCTAATTAATATTAATCATTCCTTGAGAGATATTTCATATGTTATCTTAAACAAATTTGTTGATAGAAAGCCCTCTAGGCGTCCTTTTAAGTGGAAAACATAAAAACTCAGTTCATAAAATAAAATTCAAGTTGTTCAATTTTTATGCCAATCATAATTATTAGATTAGAATGCATAATGATTCTCATAAAATTTCCATATGATGGTAATGGTTGGAATTCTATTAGTTTCTATGTGCCTGCTCCTTCAAAAATTACTTATTGACATGAGTTTAATGTAAATTTTTTTAATTATTCTCAAACGGCAGCTCCGACCTATAATTTTCTTTGATTTTTCTTTCGAGAAAGAAACAGTGAGTCTCGCACCAATAATGCCTAGTCAACTGAGGGGGCCATCGTGCAGTGTGGTGTTATGTCAACTCGAAGTCCTCATAAGATGTCAGAACTTCCGTCCTTTGTCTTTCAAATTTCTCGAAAAGCTGTTCCATTTTCCACTAGACAATAGTCTGTCCTGGTGCTACATCAATGGAGGTCACAAGGATAGGTGTCCGGCATTGACCCACAAAATAGAAGTAGTTTCATGCACTAGTCAATAAGGCAACATTCGGCCCAATAAAATAAAATAAAATAAATAAGGTGGACAAATTTTTAATTAAATTAATTCAATCTTAAACATTCTTATATTGATATTAATTAAGTCTATTGGGCTAAAATTAATTAAAAATTACTAACGCAAACTCTGATTATTTTTCGTGACATAATAATTGCTAACGTGGATAAATTTTAAAATCATCAATTCATTGATTTATTTTTAGACAAAATCTCGTGTTTGATGCTTCACTTTCGTCTTTTTTAACTTTTTCAAAAAGCACCTTTATTGAATGTGGACTCAATAGGGAGATGGGACATCCCACTGTTTATTGTCTAGTTAAAATTATTTTCCAATGACAGAGCTCTATCGGACAAAGGAGTACGTATCGAATGGACCCCCTTTTTGCATGCATGGTTCAATCATGGAACTGTGGTAATAATGCAGGACAGAGCTCCGACGAGCTTGATTGTAGCAATGTGCATAGCTTCTTCCTTTTTTTTTCTTTTTTTTTTTTCAAATGATAGTGGTCTATCGATTGGGAATCGTACGAAGATATTCATATATCATTACAATACGAAAAAAGACAGAGATTTTTCGGTAAAGATGCTCAACAGTAATTATAAGACAGTGAAAGGAAGTGAAATAAGTAGCTGCGAGGAGTCATTTCAGGAACGCAGGCCATCATGAAACGATGCGTGGAATTTGCTTTACGGACAACTTTGGGCTGGTTTTAAGTATGATTTAGTGCGTCCCGGTTAACAGACTTTGTTTTAAGCATTGCATCAATTATTTAGATTCGTAAGTGCAACGTATTCGAATTTATGTTGAGTTAGAGTACATTCCATGAATGAGTTTTGGCGATTAAGTCTATTTATACCCTGTAATTATGTCTAAGAATATTAGGTTTATCCAATGTAATATAACTTAATGCATATTTTGACCTTAAATATATTGAAAAAAAGGACAAAATGAGTATCGTAACTTTTATAGGATGCGCATTTAAATTCAAAAAGTTCTTTTCTAATCACTTGAGTGCCATTATATTTTAAAAGTATTCGAATTTTCAGCATTTTAGATGAAAGTTTTACAAAAAATTAAGGTTTGTGAAGTAAACACTGTTTAATGGATAAAAAAATGGATGATTTTCTAGCAAAGATTCAATCACGAGAAAGATAGAGGAGGTTGATACGGTCAATGAAGCACATTAATCTAACCTTAATTAGGCCTTAACTAAACACTAGTCAATTCTTCGAGCATAGAAATGGATGATTTTTGCATTATTGTTTCTTTACTAGACCTAAGCATATTATCAATGTTCATTTCTCCATCATTTCCTTCTCCGTTAACGGATACACATTGATGAGGAATCAATTCTTTTTTTTCTTTTTTGTCATCGGAAATTGTCATTTCTTCTTTT
>JAGVVM010014558.1:0-14119 GCA_019149425.1 Psidium friedrichsthalianum
GAGTTACAGTCACTCGATGTTTGGGTGAAACCCAAGAACCATCAAAATCATGTCGAGAAACAAGCGGCGCAGAACCACGCCCTTCGCTTCTTCTTCTTCTTCTTCCGCCACCGCCGTCGGCGTCTCGGCCCCCGTCGAGCCCAATGGGACAGCCTCGGAGATCGAAGAGATCGAGCCCTTCCCACGCTTCGACGTGGTCTCCGACGACTCGGACCACTTCTACAGCAACGCGAGCCAGTCCATCCCGGCTGCGACCCAGAAGAAGATCATGCAGGAGTGGAAGCTCCTGGAGCAGCACCTGCCGGAGTCCATCACCGTGCGGGCCTACGAGAAGAGGGTCGGCCTCCTCCGGGCCGCCATCGCCGGCGCTTTCGACACGCCCTACCATGACGGCCTCTACTTTTTCGACATATCCTTCCCGCCCCACTACCCGACGCAGCCGCCCAAGGTCCACTACTGGTCCTTCGGGTACCGGATCAACCCAAACCTCTACGCGAACGGCATGGTCTGCTTGAGCTTGCTTGATACGTGGAGGGGTAACATCTGTTGCATTTTATGGCACGATGCATGTTTATAAAGCTTGTGTTTCTGATCACTTACGTAGGCACATTTACATGTGATTTCTGAATCGAGGATTGGATTCGTATATAATTAGCTCCAGCTAGGAAAAGGCCGCCGCCCTTGCCCGGATCTACCCCAGATCCAGCGAGGGCCGCGACACCCACGCCCAGTCTGGCGAGGGCATTGCTCGCCGGCCCTAAGCAAGAAAAAATTATAAAAAACTTCAAAATATTATTAAAAATTATCATGTATGATTTTTTTTGGTAATTTTCCCTTTTACTAGTCGGAAAGAATTCACTTGTTAAAATTAAGAATTGTGTCCGTGTTCTAGGCAAAAGAAAGAGCGAGCGATGGAACTCGGATGAGTCGACCATCTTGCAGGTGCTGCTTTCGATACAGGCCCTCGTGCTGAACGAGCGACCCTACTACAACGAACCGGGTTTCGGGTCCTTCAAGCCTGGATCCTCCGGCGAGAAGAAGTCCCTCGCCTACAACGAGGCGGCCTTTGTCCTCTCGTGCAAGTCCATGCTGCACCTGATCAGGACCCCTCCGAGAGGGTTCGAGGCCATCGTCGCGTGGCACTTCCGCGACCGTGCCCGCGCCATACTGCACGCCTGCGAGGCCTACGCGGACGGGCGGGTCCCGGTCGGGTACTTCCGGGAGGGCGCCTCGCAGCCGGGGCCGTCCAAAGTGGCGGTGCCGGGGAAGTTCAAGGAGTCCATCAGGAGCTTGTATCCGCTGCTGTACAAAGCGTTCAGCAAAGAAGGGGCTGCGCTGGCTGGTTTGAGCGAAGAGCTGAGCTTGGACGAGGCGACGGAGCCGGTCAAGCGGAAGAAGGGTTTAGTGGTCAATGCCGTCAAGACGGTGAAAAAGTTTTTGGGATTTACCTGATGAGTACGTTAAATTAATTATGCGATGGGCAATATTAACCGTAGTGCACAAAGATACGTGATTTTTAAAGAGATCGGACGTGCGGTCTAACTTATGGGATTAGCATAGTCTATGCGACTAGATATGTGCAAAAAGCACATATTCGTATGGAAAGAATTTCTATTTTTTTGCTTTCTTTGCCCTTTATTTCCTTTGCTTATTTTCTGCATATGAATTGAAAATTTCAATTTCAGTGGAAGATGGGTTTAGAACTTGTAAGTAATTTATGTTTTTCTCCGGATCCAATTAAATTGAAGGTTTGTGGCCGACATGTGAGATTGTATGGGCACGCATGACAACGTTTCTATTTCTCTATTTCTGTTCCAAACCTATTTCAGAAATAGGTCTGGAACAGAAACTCGTTTGGTAACGCAAATCTGTTTTTCTATTTTTGAAACAAAAATATATTTCAGAAATAGATTTTGTCCCAAAATCAAAAATAAAAAATTTTCGTTTCTAGCAAAAATAGAAAAATCTCTTTCTGTTCTAGAAATTATTTTTGAAACAGAATGGTTGTTATGTGCGCCCTATGTCGAAAAAATTTCTATTTTTTCAGTTTCTTTGTCCTTTGTTTTCTTTTCTTATTTCTGCATACGAGTTGAAAATCTCAATTTAATTTAAGTGGAAGAAGAGTTATAACTTGTGTAAGTAATTTCTGTTTTTTCTGGTTCCAATTGAATTGGAGGTTCATCATCGAGAGATTGAATGTCGAAAGAATTTCTGCTTTTTCCGTTTCTTTGTCCTTTGTTTTCTTTGTTTATTTTTGTATCCAAGTCGAAAATCTTAATTTAATTTAAACAAAAGAATGGTCAGAACTCGTAAGTAATTTTTATTTTTTTCAATTCCAATTGGATTGGAGGTTCATGAACGACACGTAAGATTGAATATCAGAACCTCACTCTCATTAGCGGCTAGCGGCTCTTGCTCAGACTTGAGTTCATGCACATAATGTGATCACCGCAGTTAAATTTAATTTTGTTGTACTTCGTATCTACCTTTTGTCATTCACTCAATATATCTATGTTTATAATTATAATACGTGATCTGTCGATGTTTGTATTATCCTTTTAACAATTTTTATCAATTATTATGGAGCTTCTTTTCGGTATGAGATTTGTTTGATAATCGAACGAGTCAGGGATTAGATTGCATAAAAGGAGGAAAAAAAGGAGCTGGGCCAATAAATAGGGAAAAGGTAGGGTACTAATTAGAAAATTTATCTGATCTCAAACATCGGACACATCAAAATTGACAGGGGCATTTTCGAAAATACAGCGATCTTCCTCGCAAGGGGAGCGACGTTTGCGCTCTGAGAAAATGTTCGTCAATCCTCTTCATCGGCTTCGTCGGTAAAACCTCGCACTCGCCCGCCCATCGCGAGGGTTTTTGCAGACTTCGAAGTCAACGAAATCTGGCTTTACTCCGTGATCCTTCCCATGTCTCTCGGCTCCAAGTCTTTAGCGTTTCCTTTCCTCTTGGCGCTGAGTCTGCTCTCGACTCAGTCCGAGTCAGCTCCGCAAGCCTTCAGGCGAGATCCTGGTCATCCGCAGTGGCACCACGGCGCCTTCCAGGACGTCCGAGATGGCGTTCGGTCCGACGTTCGCCGGATGCTTCACTCTCGGGCCGAGGTTCTAGATCAACTGACCTCTCTCTCTCTCTCTCTCTCTCTCTCTCTCTCCCTCTCTCTCTTCATCAGCTTCTCTGCTGAATACTCTCAGCTTCTCCGGTGAATTGATTTGGTGTTGCATTAGCGATTGCGTATACAGATGAATGGGACGAAGTAGAGAGGGTATGAGTGAGAAGGAGGGGCAATCTTTTGCTGGGAAGGCGTATCAGTGAGTTTAGAAATAAGCTTAAGACGGCAATTGTGCGTTTGGGATCATCAAATGAAAGAATTAGGGGTGTTCGTAGTAAAACTACTGCAAAATTGTCATTTGGCAAGATTGAGTAATGTATTATTTTAACGAATAAGCGAACTGGCTGATTGTACGTTGCTGCTTGTCGTAAAGACATGGAATCGATATCGAGTCCGACTAGAGTAGGTTGGGGGGAAGACAGGCCTCCCTTATGTGACTCTTTTCAAGTTCGCTGGCTCAAGATTATCTTAGACGTTTTATACAAACAACATTAGCTAAGGATCCTGGCACTAATATGAAACTAGGGAACGAATTTTCCCGTCATTGTATTGCTTAATAATATGAGCAATCAATGATAATATATTTGATGTAAGGTAGTAGTGTCACCATGAGATTTTATACTTCGCTTGGAAATATTTTTGTGCGTCATTTGATTGTGGGTGGATTTCGATGCAGGTGCCTTTTCAGGTCCCATTGGAAGTGAATGTAGTCCTTATAGGTTTTGACGGTGACGGAGGATATAGGTACAAAATGGATGCCCACAAGTTTGAAGAGTTCCTGAGAGTTAGCTTTACATCACACAGGCCTTTGTGTTTGGAGACAGGAGAGCCTATTGACATCGAGCATCACGTCATGTATAATGCATATCATGTAATAATTTCTTTGTAGATTTTGTTTATGTCTTTCTGCTCAGAAGTTCTCCCCTATCTTCAACTTTTATTTGCATTTTCTATTTTCAGTCAGTATGATTTTGCTCAGTAACATATATATAAAGTAGATGTGTTATTCTCTCTGTGTTGGTGTCTTCTAGAATTATTCATGAACTGTTGGGTTTACTATATATATATGCTCGGTGATTCGGTATCTATCCTTGTCCTTATTTGTAATTTGGCAGTAAACATAAACTCATCTTCTGTAATTGATGTATTACTTAATAGGCTGCACAGCCTGAACTCATTGCACTTGAGAAGGCCATGAAAGAGGCCATGGTTACTTCTGGAACTGCAAGGGAGGTAAGTTCTACAAAGCTTGTGTTGATTGCTGTGATTGACTGTCTTTACAGTTTGAATGTATCGATGCTTCTAAACAATTGTTTTTCCTGAAAATTCAGAGCGATTTTGGGAGAGAGGTAACCTTGTTTGAGGTGGAAGCAATGGCTGTGGAACCTGTATTTCAGAGGTTATATTCCTACATATTCGATATGGAGGATGGTGGACTTTCTGCTTCAGAGATGGATAGGCCTGTGCCGAATGCAATATTCATTGTTAACTTTGATAAAGTATAGTCTCAAATTCAGTCTTGATTGTTGTTAATATAGTGATGGTGTATTCTATTTTCTTCCGACTTTCTTTTCCCCTTTGTCGTAATTTAATTTGTTGATGGATGACCAGAAAAGTTAGTGTGAAACTGTGACTTCTAGGACATTTTTTTTTCCCTTCAAGGAGTTTCTCTTTGGGTGTCTGGCTGGATTTTAGAATTTTCTCCTGTTGGCTTGTGACCTTCACAGCCTCTATCTTTATAGGCTTACTTTTGGTTTTTACAGGTCAGAATGGATCCCAGGAATAAGGAAATTGATCTTGACACTTTGATGTATGGGAGAATAGGCCAATTGACTGATGAAGACATGAAGAAACAGGAAGGAGATTACATCTACCGCTACCGCTATAATGGAGGAGGGGCATCTCAAGTTTGGCTTGGATCTGGCAGGTACCAGTCGGGCAGTTACTCATGTTAAAAACACATGATGGGATGGTTGTTTGCTTTTTCTGTTTGTATGTTTCACTTTCTTCAATTGATTGGAATGGCATGGATAGGTCCACATTGCAGTTCTCTGACTTCAGTTTTTTAAGAAATTGTCTGTCAACACAAAAAATGAGAAATCTAGGTTCTTAAAAGGCAAGAACGGTCTGACCAAGTGTAGTCTGTCAACTATGTGTTGCACTCCAGATTTGTCGTGATTGACCTCTCAGCTGGTCCTTGCACATATGGAAAGATTGAAACAGAGGAGGGAAGTGTCAGCTCAAGAACTCTACCACGTTTACGAAACATTATGTTCCCCAAGGGTTTCAGTGCTGCAAATGACCTTGCTTCCCATGATGTGTTTGATGGACAACTTGCAAGTCTTATAGCAACAACAGTCGAACATGTTATAGCTCCGACATAAGGTACATGAGACCTAATTTGTTTTGCTGGTTCCCAAGTTTTTATTTGCACAATATGGACAAAGCCAGAATTAGATTTAGCTGTGTCCTAGACTCATACTTTTGAATGCCTAGATTCATTTCTATGGGTTTACTGTTTGTCTTATGCAATTCCACTTTAAGTGGTAATCTCTATGTGTTTTGTTTATCCAGGTTTGAAACTGTTGATCTCACAACAAGGTTGCTGATACCAATCATCGTTCTTCAAAATCATAATCGTTTTAATATTATTGAAAAAGGTCACAATTACAGCATAGACATTGCGGAAATTGAGGCTGAGGTAAATGGCCTTTTCGTGTTCTTCTTTCTGGGGTAAATTATGCTTCTGATGTTATGAATTGGTGTTTTGATCCTGTGGTACTGTCCCTAACACTATTATGGAGCTGATTGTGTCTTGACTTATGCCCTTGGTGTTATATTCTAATTCAAGGTACGAGATGACTCCATTATTTGCAGGAAACAAAAGTAAAAATTTCAAAAAAAATGTGCTGAAAGCTCATTATGTATCATGGTTATTCAGAATTCAATAATGCTTATGCTTGTTGTTAGCTATCTTCGAGCAATTGTATATACTTTTCTTTTAACTTATGAAGCTATGCGAGTTTTTGCTCCCTTTTTTGAATCTGTGGAGGTTACAGGTTTTTATTGCCCTCTGGAATGTAGCAAGCCAGGCTTTTAGGAGGAAGAAAGGTTTTGCATAAACATATACAATCTGCTAGCACGTTCACCTAAAAGAATACTTTGAGCTTTGGCTCGATGAATTAGGCATTCGTCAACAAAAAGAAATTCCAGTAGAGTAGCTTGACAAATTGGTGCACTTTGCTAAGATTGTGTAAGAATAGAAGAATGATGGAGCCTGTTGGATCCATTTCTTGGTGATGAGGTTGGTCTTTCTTCAAAATGAGGGACATTTGGTTTCAGTGAACTTAACAATGCTCAAGAATTCTTTTTGGCATGGTTGATCAATTGAGGGAAACGATAAACAAAAGAACCTTTTTGTATGAGGCCATAGCAACGTTCTCTTGTTCGTTAACCATGTGCATGGCCAATTCTGTGAAAGTTATGGCGTATTGGTTGGCTTCAATCATCTGAGTCAGTTGTCCAAATAAGAGTTACTCGGATTATTGCACTCTTTCTTACCATGCATTGCCTGTAGTTGGAAATTTTCTTATGTTATTCTTCTGCTGCTTCTAGGTTAAGAAGATGGTTCATGATGACCAAGAAGTAGTTATTATTGGGGGTTCACATGCTTTACATCGCCATGAGAAGCTTGCC
Source organism: Psidium friedrichsthalianum (assembly GCA_019149425.1). NCBI lineage: Eukaryota > Viridiplantae > Streptophyta > Magnoliopsida > Myrtales > Myrtaceae > Psidium > Psidium friedrichsthalianum. The sequence continues at coordinate 6,824 of JAGVVM010014558.1, forward strand.
ATTGCTGTCTCTAAAGCAATGCGAGGGCATTCATTGCAAGAGACCAAAAAGGACGGACGTTTTCATGTTCACACTAAGACTTATCTTGATGGGGCTATTCTCAAAGAAGTGAGCTCTCTCTCTCTGGTCAATACCCAATAACTACTCATGCCTATTTTTTATTTTTTTCTTTGGGTGGGGTTTGAAAAGGTGCAACATTTTGGAATAATTCAATAGTCAGAGATTGTAGATTGCTTGGCCTGTACTTACCTTCTCTTGAAGAGTTCCTTCATATCTAAACGTGCTTCCACCCCCCTGATCCTTTGATCGCTCACATTCTATGAAAAGGGAAAAAGATGAAACCAATGTGCCCGAGACCATGTCTTTTGCTGTGGCTAGTAGAGGCTTCAATGTCGTATGGATTGTGCCTTAGAGCTAATCATTCTACGAGCCAGTGGATTTACTCGGAGATAATATCTGCAGGAAATGGAACGGTCCACTGATGTGCTTGCTGCTGGTTTACTGGAAGTTGCAGACCCATCTCTTTCAAATAAATTTTTCCTCCGCCAGGTTAGTATGAACTCACTATACAATTCAATTGTCTTCTGGTGTTACAAAATGAATGCCTAGCATTTTATGCATTTCCAGTTTCTCAGAGCACTCAACGTCCATTTGGTGATTTTGCTTTTTATTATCTAGAGCCATAACGTTTCTCAGCTTTTCTTGTGTAGGACTGGATGGGTGAATCAGATGATTCAAGTGATTCCATACTTAAGCATAAACCTCTTTGGGCCACTTATGACACCAAGATTGGAAAGGACAAGAAAAAGGGGTGAAAAAGAAGAAGGGGGATTTGCACCGAACATATGGGACCAGAGTGATTCCTGTGTGAGAATGCCACTTTGTTGGAATTCTGTCACGTAGTTCTGTTGCTATATTATAATGCCATATTCCTAGATCTCGTCTGCTTTTTTTCCTCTATAAACTTTATAATTGTCATGAATGATACTATTGCATTGTGCTAAATCCTACATCAAAGTGGCCAAAACTTCTTCGCTGTTCTCATATTGGAGGGAACTTGCATAATTATCTTTTTGGTAAACATATATGCTGTACATACTTCCGTAGATTACTAGTTGTTTCTTTAAACAACTAGTAATCTACGGAAGTATGTACAGCATATATGTTTACCAAAAAGATAATTATGCAAGTTCCCTCCAATATGAGAACAGCGAAGAAGTTTTGGCCACTTTGATGTAGGATTTAGCACAATGCAATAGTATCATTCATGACAATTATAAAGTTTATAGAGGAAAAAAAGCAGACGAGATCTAGGAATATGGCATTATAATATAGCAACAGAACTACGTGACAGAATTCCAACAAAGTGGCATTCTCACACAGGAATCACTCTGGTCCCATATGTTCGGTGCAAATCCCCCTTCTTCTTTTTCACCCCCTTTTTCTTGTCCTTTCCAATCTTGGTGTCATAAGTGGCCCAAAGAGGTTTATGCTTAAGTATGGAATCACTTGAATCATCTGATTCACCCATCCAGTCCTACACAAGAAAAGCTGAGAAACGTTATGGCTCTAGATAATAAAAAGCAAAATCACCAAATGGACGTTGAGTGCTCTGAGAAACTGGAAATGCATAAAATGCTAGGCATTCATTTTGTAACACCCAGAAGACAATTGAATTGTATAGTGAGTTCATACTAACCTGGCGGAGGAAAAATTTATTTGAAAGAGATGGGTCTGCAACTTCCAGTAAACCAGCAGCAAGCACATCAGTGGACCGTTCCATTTCCTGCAGATATTATCTCCGAGTAAATCCACTGGCTCGTAGAATGATTAGCTCTAAGGCACAATCCATACGACATTGAAGCCTCTACTAGCCACAGCAAAAGACATGGTCTCGGGCACATTGGTTTCATCTTTTTCCCTTTTCATAGAATGTGAGCGATCAAAGGATCAGGGGGGTGGAAGCACGTTTAGATATGAAGGAACTCTTCAAGAGAAGGTAAGTACAGGCCAAGCAATCTACAATCTCTGACTATTGAATTATTCCAAATGTTGCACCTTTTCAAACCCCACCCCAAAGAAAAAAATAAAAAATAGGCATGAGTAGTTATTGGGTATTGACCAGAGAGAGAGAGCTCACTTCTTTGAGAATAGCCCCATCAAGATAAGTCTTAGTGTGAACATGAAAACGTCCGTCCTTTTTGGTCTCTTGCAATGAATGCCCTCGCATTGCTTTAGAGACAGCAATGGCAAGCTTCTCATGGCGATGTAAAGCATGTGAACCCCAATAATAACTACTTCTTGGTCATCATGAACCATCTTCTTAACCTAGAAGCAGCAGAAGAATAACATAAGAAAATTTCCAACTACAGGCAATGCATGGTAAGAAAGAGTGCAATAATCCGAGTAACTCTTATTTGGACAACTGACTCAGATGATTGAAGCCAACCAATACGCCATAACTTTCACAGAATTGGCCATGCACATGGTTAACGAACAAGAGAACGTTGCTATGGCCTCATACAAAAAGGTTCTTTTGTTTATCGTTTCCCTCAATTGATCAACCATGCCAAAAGAATTCTTGAGCATTGTTAAGTTCACTGAAACCAAATGTCCCTCATTTTAAAGAAAGACCAACCTCATCACCAAGAAATGGATCCAACAGGCTCCATCATTCTTCTATTCTTACACAATCTTAGCAAAGTGCACCAATTTGTCAAGCTACTCTACTGGAATTTCTTTTTGTTGACGAATGCCTAATTCATCGAGCCAAAGCTCAAAGTATTCTTTTAGGTGAACGTGCTAGCAGATTGTATATGTTTATGCAAAACCTTTCTTCCTCCTAAAAGCCTGGCTTGCTACATTCCAGAGGGCAATAAAAACCTGTAACCCTCCACAGATTCAAAAAAGGGAGCAAAAACTCGCATAGCTTCATAAGTTAAAAGAAAAGTATATACAATTGCTCGAAGATAGCTAACAACAAGCATAAGCATTATTTGAATTCTGAATAACCATGATACATAATGAGCTTTCAGCACATTTTTTTTGAAATTTTTACTTTTGTTTCCTGCAATAATGGAGTCATCTCGTACCTTGAATTAGAATATAACACCAGGGCATAAGTCAAGACACAATCAGCTCCATAATAGTGTTAGGGACAGTACCACAGGATCAAAACACAATTCATAACATCAGAAGCATAATTTACCCCAGAAAGAAGAACACGAAAAGGCCATTTACCTCAGCCTCAATTTCCGCAATGTCTATGCTGTAATTGTGACCTTTTCAATAATATTAAAACGATTATGATTTTGAAGAACGATGATTGGTATCAGCAACCTTGTTGTGAGATCAACAGTTTCAAACCTGGATAAACAAAACACATAGAGATTACCACTTAAAGTGGAATTGCATAAGACAAACAGTAAACCCATAGAAATGAATCTAGGCATTCAAAAGTATGAGTCTAGGACACAGCTAAATCTAATTCTGGCTTTGTCCATATTGTGCAATAAAAACTTGGGAACCAGCAAAACAAATTAGGTCTCATGTACCTTATGTCTGGAGCTATAACATGTTCGACTGTTTGTTGCTATAAGACTTGCAAGTTGTCCATCAAACACATCATGGGAAGCAAGGTCATTTGCAGCACTGAAACCCTTGGGGAACATAATGTTTCGTAAACGTGGTAGAGTTCTTGAGCTGACACTTCCCTCCTCTGTTTCAATCTTTCCATATGTGCAAGGACCAGCTGAGAGGTCAATCACGACAAATCTGGAGTGCAACACATAGTTGACAGACTACACTTGGTCAGACCGTTCTTGCCTTTTAAGAACCTAGATTTCTCATTTTTTGTGTTGACAGACAATTTCTTAAAAAAACTGAAGTCAGAGAACTGCAATGTGGAACTATCCATGCCATTCCAATCAATTGAAGAAAGTGAAACATACAAACAGAAAAAGCAAACAACCATCCCATCATGTGTTTTTAACATGAGTAACTGCCCGACTGGTACCTGCCAGATCCAAGCCAAACTTGAGATGCCCCTCCTCCATTATAGCGGTAGCGGTAGATGTAATCTCCTTCCTGTTTCTTCATGTCTTCATCAGTCAATTGGCCTATTCTCCCATACATCAAAGTGTCAAGATCAATTTCCTTATTCCTGGGATCCATTCTGACCTGTAAAAACCAAAAGTAAGCCTATAAAGATAAGGCTGTGAAGGTCACAAGCCAACAGGAGAAAATTCTAAATCCAGCCAGACACCCAAAGAGAAACTCCTTGAAGGAAAAAAAAATGTCCTAGAAGTCACAGTTTCACATTAACTTTTCTGGTCATCCATCAACAAATTAAATTACGACAAAGGGGAAAAGAAAGTCGGAAGAAAATAGAATACACCATCACTATATTAACAACAATCAAGACTGAATTTGAGACTATACTTTATCAAAGTTAACAATGAATATTGCATTCGGCACAGGCCTATCCATCTCTGAAGCAGAAAGTCCACCATCCTCCATATCGAATATGTAGGAATATAACCTCTGAAATACAGGTTCCACAGCCATTGCTTCCACCTCAAACAAGGTTACCTCTCTCCCAAAATCGCTCTGAATTTTCAGGAAAAACAATTGTTTAGAAGCATCGATACATTCAAACTGTAAAGACAGTCAACCACAGCAATCAACACAAGCTTTGTAGAACTTACCTCCCTTGCAGTTCCAGAAGTAACCATGGCCTCTTTCATGGCCTTCTCAAGTGCAATGAGTTCAGGCTGTGCAGCCTATTAAGTAATACATCAATTACAGAAGATGAGTTTATGTTTACTGCCAAATTACAAATAAGGACAAGGATAGATACCGAATCACCGAGCATATATATAGTAAACCCAACAGTTCATGAATAATTCTAGAAGACACCAACACAGAGAGAATAACACATCTACTTTATATATATGTTACTGAGCAAAATCATACTGACTGAAAATAGAAAATGCAAATAAAAGTTGAAGATAGGGGAGAACTTCTGAGCAGAAAGACATAAACAAAATCTACAAAGAAATTATTACATGATATGCATTATACATGACGTGATGCTCGATGTCAATAGGCTCTCCTGTCTCCAAACACAAAGGCCTGTGTGATGTAAAGCTAACTCTCAGGAACTCTTCAAACTTGTGGGCATCCATTTTGTACCTATATCCTCCGTCACCGTCAAAACCTATAAGGACTACATTCACTTCCAATGGGACCTGAAAAGGCACCTGCATCAAAATCCACCCACAATCAAATGACGCACAAAAATATTTCCAAGCGAAGTATAAAATCTCATGGTGACACTACTACCTTACTTCAAATATATTATCATTGATTGCTCATATTATTAAGCAATACAATGACGGGAAAATTCGTTCCCTAGTTTCATATTAGTGCCAGGATCCTTAGCTAATGTTGTTTGTATAAAACGTCTAAGATAATCTTGAGCCAGCGAACTTGAAATGAGTCACATAAGGGAGGCCTGTCTTCCCCCCAACCTACTCTAGTCGGACTCGATATCGATTCCATGTCTTTACGACAAGCAGCAACGTACAATCAGCCAGTTCGCTTATTCGTTAAAATAATACATTACTCAATCTTGCCAAATGACAATTTTGCAGTAGTTTTACTACGAACACCCCTAATTCTTTCATTTGATGATCCCAAACGCACAATTGCCGTCTTAAGCTTATTTCTAAACTCACTGATACGCCTTCCCAGCAAAAGATTGCCCCTCCTTCTCACTCATACCCTCTCTACTTCGTCCCATTCATCTGTATACGCAATCGCTAATGCAACACCAAATCAATTCACCGGAGAAGCTGAGAGTATTCAGCAGAGAAGCTGATGAGAGAGAGAGAGAAGAGAGAGAGAGGTCAGTTGATCTAGAACCTCGGCCCGAGAGTGAAGCATCCGGCGAACGTCGGACCGAACGCCGTCTCGGACGTCCTGGAAGGCGCCGTGGTGCCACTGCGGATGACCAGGATCTCGCCTGAAGGCTTGCGGAGCTGACTCGGACTGAGTCGCGAGCAGACTCAGCGCCAAGAGGAAAGGAAACGCTAAAGACTTGGAGCCAAGAGACATGGGAAGGATCACGGAGTAAAGCCAGATTTCGTTGACTTCGAAGTCTGCAAAAACCCTCGCGATGGGCGGGCGAGTGCGAGGTTTTACCGACGAAGCCGATGACAAGGATTGACGAACATTTTCTCAGAGCGCAAACGTCGCTCCCCTTGCGAGGAAGATCGCTGTATTTTCGAAATGCCCCTGTCAATTTTGATGTGTCCGATATTTGAGATCGGAAAAATTTTCTAATTAGTACCCTACCTTTTCCCTATTTAGTGGCCCAGCCCCTTTTTTTTCCTCCTTTTATGCAATCTAATCCCTGACTCGTTCGATTATCAAACAAATCTCATACCGAATAAGAGCTCCGTAATAACTGATAAAAATTGTTAAAAGGATAATACAAACATCGACAGATCACGTATTATAATTATAAACATAGATATATTCAGTGAATGACAAAAAGTAGATACGAAGTACAACAAAATTAAATTTAACTGCAGTGATCGCATTATGTGCATGGACTCAAGTCCGAGCAAGAGCCGCTAATGAGAGTGAGGTTCTGATATTCAATCTTACGTGTCGTTCATGAACCTCCAATCCAATTGGAATTGAACAAAATAAAAATTACTTACGAGTTCTGACCATTCTTTTGTTTAAATTAAATTAAGATTTTCGACTTGGATGCAAAAATAAACAAAGAAAACAAAGGACAAAGAAACGGAAAAAGCAGAAATTCTTTCGACATTCAATCTCTCGGTGATGAACCTCCAATTCAATTGGAACAAAAAAAACAGAAATTACTTACACAAGTTATAACTCTTCTTCCACTTAAATTAAATTGAGATTTTCAACTCGTATGCAGAAATAAGAAAAGAAAACAAAGGACAAAGAAACTGAAAAAATAGAATTTTTCGACATAGGGCGCACATAACAACCATTCTGTTTCAAAAATAATTTCTAGAACAGAAATAGATTTTTCTATTTTTGCTAGAAACGAAAATTTTTTATTTTTGATTTTGGGACAAAATCTATTTCTGAAATATATTTTTGTTTCAAAAATAGAAAAACAGATTTGCATTGCCAAACGAGTTTCTGTTCCAGACCTATTTCTGAAATAGGTTTGGAACAGAAATAGAGAAATAGAAACGTTGTCATGCGCGCCCATACAATCTCACATGTCGGCCACAAACCTTCGATTTT
>JAGVVM010014559.1:0-11618 GCA_019149425.1 Psidium friedrichsthalianum
AAAACAAAAAAAAAAAGAGTTTGTCAGACCACAAATTATTGGCTTTGGATTGATTTAGAGTTCTTCCATTAATGTTAATTTATTTTGTCAACCTGGCCAGCGCATGTAAATTCTCTAACAGAGAAGGCTTCCACCCAACCGTTGAATTGTTCCTACAGCAGAAATTAAATCGAGTCCATTTGATTGATGTACATATGATTAGAGGAAGGATTATATTACTTAAACGTAATGCACAAATTAAATCACTATGTATCCCTCCCAATTTGGCGCCTACCAATGTGATTTCTAGGTCAGGACAAGAAATGGGCATATAAAGAAAGGGAAACAAGCAAACACAAAAGAATGATTATATTAATTAACATAAATCCATAACTTATATCTCCAATCGCAGTTTCATTTAACAAAAAAATTTCAAATAAGGTTAGAAAAATCAAATCCCGTTTAAAGAGATTGGCTGGCGAGCTTTATGTTGATAAATAAATCGAGTCGATTTGATTAACGTACATTAATCAAACAACATTTTGACATAATACACCTTTGGTGCAAAAATAAATTTGATGGGACGTCGAATGATAAGTACATAAATATCACGCTTCAAAATTTATTCCAATTAGATGAATGCATACGTATCTCGCCTTTTAATATAGATTCTAACTACTGATCCGGCTTATTCTAGATAGTTGAGCTTGATATCAGTACAGCTCACTCATACTTTACCTTCCTCTTCTCGCTCCGAGCTCTGCATTTATGGATAGAATAATCGGACAGCTCTTATATTTTAAAACATTTTAATATTATTTAACTTTTTTAAAATTATTTTAATATTCTTAATAATTTTTAATAAAATCAAAAGAATGTAAATTAAAGCATTTCCTCCCCCTTGCTGGCTGAATTTTTATGATGGGTTCTGGCCTGTCTATGTGTCAATTTCAGGCACCCTTCTGCCGCCAGTCCAATTAAATGCAAATCCAATGCATGCAGAAAATTAAACTAAATTTATATGAAAATGATTTAAATATTTTTTCTGGGGACTAATGTTAATCCCTAATTTTTTATGCAATTAAATAAAAAATTGAAATCTAGGTGTCAAAACACCCCATAAGGTTGATACCTTAAGACCTCTGGGTCAAAATACTGACGTGCCCCGAACATCCAATCCCAACCGAGCACCCCGTGAAAAGGATCAAATTAGGTTGTGCATAATCAAGAGACCAGGCAAAAAGATCCGATGCAGACAATGCTTTGTTGTTGCCAATTGCATTCCAATTTGCCATTCAATTTGATCGGTGAACAAAAATATATTTTCTGTGGCATGCAAGACTAGTCTATCGACCGAGATCGGAAGCTTTTTAGGGAGGAACAAAAGAGAATTTTGTTGCCATTCAATGCGATTGTCTAGATGAGGACTTTGGCTAGGGCTTGCGAAGATATTTATTGGCTTCTACATTCCTAACCATATGCTTTTGATGTGATAATAATTTGAGTGACGGCATTATTCTCTTATGATCCAGTGAGAAAAAGGTCCACAAGAGAGACCAACAGCATATGGAAATATAATTCACCCTCGATTAATGATATAGTCCATTTTATCCAATCACGAAACGAGAAACTAAACTAATGGTGGTGGTGGTGGTGGTGGTGATACTACTAGTGTGTGTGTGTTTTTTTTTTTTTTGAAGGATTCGAGAAATTAGTCGTTGATAAGCACAGTTATTTGTGCAGATTGATTCTGGTATATAATCATGTGCATAAAAAAAAAATGGGCTAATTCCTAGAAACCCATCCCTGGAAACCCATAACTTTAAGTCCAATTTCAAGTGTGCCCTGACTTTCTTTTTGTCTAAAAATAAAAATTCTAAACTTTTTCTCTAGTTCCAAATCTTCCGACGCGTAAAACAATTACCACTAGTTTCTTGAAGATTATCGATATCAGAAAGTTCCATACAAAGGTGAACATGTTGATGAAGATGTGGGTACTAATAATGAACCTCTAACTGGCCACGGCGTTAATAATTTTGAAAAAGCTAGTGGCAATGTGGACAAATTTGGGATTAGAATGAAAGTTTAGGGTTTTTTTTTAAGACAAAAAAATTCGGGACAAAATTGATATTGAACTTTAAAGTTAAAAAAAAAAAACATAGTGTGGACCACGCAGAGCAAAAATTAAAGGAAAAGGAAAGGAGCTACCTGAATCAACACTATATTTATCATTATGTTATATGGTTAATACCATGAAAAATCTCAAATTAGTACATCTATGAAAAATTTACCCCAAAATAGTTTTTTAATCATCAAAAACCCAAAATCAATACACATATGATAAATTTATCCGTGTTATTTTAGTTAAATTTTACAATCAAATTGCTTTGTTAGATGACAAGTGCCAATTGGCTAGTGTATCGGTTTGAAGTTTTTATCCTCCATTTGACACATATGTACCGTTTTATACTTTTGCATGGTATTAAGCCAGTTTAAGAGAAGCTAACTAGTGTAATTTGTCATAAGTGATCAGTTGAAAATTTTTCATGATCAAAAAATTATTTTAAAGTAAATTTACATAACCAGAATGCCCAATGTAACGGTCAACGAATGAAAATATTCAACTTCAAAAGGCGAAGTGTCAGGAGTTGGTGTCAGCAATTGTTTTTTTTTTCCCCCTCTCTAAAAGATGACAAACTATGCCATTGGCGTTTAATCTTTTCTTTTTCCAATAAGAAAACATCATCTTTGAGTAAAACCGTAATAACAATTTCAGAAGCTGGACATGGCAACCGCAAAGAAAAAAAGTAGAATGATTTTTTTTTAGGATCCGAGAAATTAGTCGTTGTTAAGCACACTTATTTATGCAGTTTGATTTTGGTATATAATCATGTGTATAAAAAAAAATGGGCTAATTCCCTAGAAACCCACAACTTTAAGTCCAATATAAAGTGTGCCTTGACTTTCTTCTGCAACCGCAAAGAAAAAAAGTAGAATGAGTCCGAGACGATTATAAAACCCATATAGGTAGTCTGGATCTTGTTCTTTTGCTCTTCATGTGTTGGAGCTTTCCTCAAATGTTATAGCTCGTAATTACCTGCTTTGGAAATTATTGTTCAATTCGGGCCACTTAATTAGTGATTTTTGTTGTCGTTGTTTTAAATTTCGGATTAATATCATTAAAAATCTCATATTAATACTCCCTATCAAAATCTATCTTCTACGCATCACGTTAAAATGCATGTATGTCAATAGACGTGAAATTCCGACCAAAAACAAATTGAATTTTCCCTTATTAGATATGTCATTTCTCACATTCAAATCCGTCTTGCAATTGTCGCTTTATACGATACTAACGAGTGTTGAATTTGGGTCATGGATGTTGGTTTAGCATTTTTGTGAGTCAAAAATCGATTTTGGGTATGTACGTTGTCGATTACCCGGTTTCGATCTTTTTTTTTTAGGTGAAAATCAATTTTGGTAAATATGTTATGGGGAGGTACTGGTTTGGAACTTCTTATGCTATTAATCCTTAATTTTGTTGTCGTTGTTGTGAATTTGGAGTTTTATGGACAAAGCATACACATCAAGGAGCTGGGGTTTCAATAATGACACCACGGCTGTATTGCGAATTTGCTTAAGAAGGAATTCTATGAGCATAGCGATGCGTGCAGGCTTCCAGATATTGCAATTTTTGCCTTTTTTGGTCGACATATAGCACAATTTTTTTTTGGGCGAAATATAGCGCAATTGAAATGGTGACTTTTCACATCCCACCATTATTATCCTTCCTTAAATAAATAAAAGAAATGGGGGATCATTAGCATCATTGATGTATGTGTCTGAAGAAATTTGGTCGTGTTTCTCCTTGACTGGTTACCTTCACATGTGCAGCCCCTCGTACTATGTATGGCTTGCGTACGTGCTGTGCTCCATCACGATCTCAATTTGTAATTTTTTTTTTTATTTTAAAGCATGATCATGAGATGTTAAGTTGTTAACTTTTGCGAGGAATTAAAAATAAAATAAAAAGGGTCGACTGAAATAGTTGATTCCACATATAATTCAAGGAAAATTAGTATATCCCCAAAAAGGAATTTTTTTTTAAGCCAAATGCTGCTAAATTTGATTGAGGGAGATGTGGGTTGCTGATTATCCATAAATTGCAAGACTTTTTGGACCCCTAATTGACATCATTATCTAATGAGGTCTGACCCAAATCGACCAACTCTCACACAGCTCAAAATTGACAAAATAGAGAGACCCAAGATTATTTTTTCGTAATATGACTAAATCCGTAACAAAAAAAAAAAAAAGAAACCCAACTAAGAATATTATTTTCTTTTGAATTATTTTAAATTGCTCTCTATCTTCCCGTGTTGTATTATGCTTCAAGAAGTGACACTGGTTAGAGAAGACGGATCAGAAGTGGGATTGGTTGCACCCGTGCACGCGCAAAGGCTCAAAATGATTCATTTACTTTTTGAATGATTTTCGGGTTTCAAAATTAATTGTCATTTTTTTTGACAATGTCATAGTAATAATAAGGCAGGAAAGGTAGTTCCTAGCTCAGCCCCTAATAGGCTCAGTGTCTCTCTAGCCGAAACTAGTCTAATTGTAGTTGTTCTTTGTTCACTTTCGGTGGGAGTTTGGGGGGAGCCATGGACTTAGCCTAATCAAGCCAACCATACTTGGAAAAATTAAATAAGAAAATCGAAATTAAATAACTAATTGACAAAGCTCAAACGTCAAAATCCGATTCCCACTACTTTCAATTAAAAACCTCTAAGCAAAGATCTCGATCGTGCCCTTAGAACAGTACTTGTGGGACACAAACCCAAAGTGTTATCAACATCAACATCAACATCACCTTTATCCCAACTAGTTGGGATACAAACCCAAAGTGTTATGAGAGTGGAAAATTAGCTTCTTGAAGATACTAGATTAAAGAAATTTAACCACCCCCTCAAGTAATAATCCACACCCACTTATTGCCACTTCGTCGGTCTCGTGATCGTGATTGGATTATGCATCTCCTTTTTAATGGTATCCGTTTATGCATATGCAGCCTTTATTAGATTTTAAGTCGTCTACTGGTATAGTTTAATGTACCGAGTATGTTATTCGAAAATTTTGAAATACTAGAGAATTGATGGCGTTGCTCATCAAGCACATACACTTTTGGGATACCCCATGAGTTTCTTTTCCTTTTCCCCTCGTATAAGTTGGATGATGAATTCATGTAACGTCCTTCAAAATGCTCATACCCGTGCGCCAATAAGTTAAGTTGAAAAATGAGTGTGAAGATTCACAAAATTCCCTTACTCAAGGATAGCAAACATAATTATGTTATGGTGAAATCGAGTATATCATAATATGCACTTGCAGAAATTACTTGAAACGCCAATCGATTATCGGGAGGGACCGTATCCTTCCACCGGCCCCTCAATCCATTGCTTTCGATGCCAATTTTTCCCCCTAGGAAAAAATGGAGAATCTTATGTCCACGTGTATACCGAGCCCAATACTTATTTCATCAATAACCTCCCAAAACCATCATTTACCTCGTCGGTCATGGCTTAAGGCCTGGATTTAATTCCCAAGTCCAAGAAATCCTAACTTCATCAATGTTCCAAATCCCCGCCATACTCCAAGAAACACGTTCAAGGGAGAGCAAACAACCCAATCAAGTTACATTAGATTATTAGTTGTGAAGTAGATTTTCACTCTTATGTCACTTGATTATAGTCGAGGTTATATGGACTGATTTTACAAGTAATACGATTGGCGAAAAAATAAGTACACAACTTGGTACTTACGAAAGCTATGAACCTTTTTTTTTTTGGTTAAGCTACTAATTTTATTGTTCTTGATTGAGACTTGTGTGTATTTTTAGGTTGATAAGAGACCCTAGATGAATTGAAGGTGATTGCTTGACAAATGTTTATACACGCCTTATGTTAACCCAATTCTTAAAAAGCGTAATTAAGAATGTAAAGGTAAAAAGGAGGGAGGTGCAGTGACATATCTTATTAATTTATGAGGCGTAATTGCACAATAACTCATCAATTAGAAGCCGCTGACACGGACAGAGCTAAGCTTTTACGAGTCGCGAGGATAAGACATTTTTTTTGCAACAAACTTTCTAGTTATCAATAAAAGGATAGAGATTTAGTCAATGCAAAAGGGAAGAACTCGGGCCTTGACGTCTCTTGAGTTTCTAGTTAAGTCCACGAGTATACCAAACCCAATACTTATTTCGTTGATAACCCCCCAAAACCATCCCATACCTCATCGGTCATGGTTTAAGACTCAGATTCAACCCCCCAAGTCAAAGAAATCCTGATTTCATTAACGTTCCAAATCCCCGCCGCACTATAAGAAACACGTCCATATGAGAGCAAACAACCAAACCAAGTTACATTGGATTATTAGTTGTGAAGTAGATTTTCATTCTTATGTCAATCAATTATAGTCGAGGTCATATGGACTATTTTTTTTCAGAAGCCGCTGACACGGACAGAGCAAGCTTTTACGAGTCGCGAGGATAAGACATAATTTTTTGTGCAACAAACTTTCTAGTTATCAATAAAAGGATAGAGATTTAGTCAATGCAAAAGGGAAGAACTCGGGCCTTGACGTCTCTTGAGTTTCTAGTTAAGTCCACGAGTATACCAAACCCATACTTATTTCGTTGATAACCCCCCAAAACCATCCCATACCTCATCGGTCATGGTTTAAGACTCAGATTCAACCCCCCAAGTCAAAGAAATCCTGATTTCATTAACGTTCCAAATCCCCGCCGCACTATAAGAAACACGTCCATATGAGAGCAAACAACCAAACCAAGTTACATTGGATTATTAGTTGTGAAGTAGATTTTCATTCTTATGTCAATCAATTATAGTCGAGGTCATATGGACTATAATTAGCGAAAAAAACAGGTGCATAGCTTTTTACTTACGAAAGCTTTGAACTTTTTTTTTTATTAAATCACTAATTGTATTGCTCTTGGTTGACACATGTGCGTATTTTTAGATTGATAAGAGACCCTAGATGGATCGCAGGTAATTACTTAACAGACATTTATGCACGCCTTACGTTAACAAAATCTTGAAAAGCATGATTAAGAATGTAAAGGTAAAAAAAAAAAATAAAGAGGTGTAGTGATATATCTTATTACTTTATCAGGTGTAACTACATGATGTCTCATCAACTAAAAGCCGGTGACATGGATAGAGTCAAGCTTTCATGAGTCGCGATAGTAAGAATTTATTTTTGGCGCAGCAAATTTTCTGGTTGTCAAGGAAAGGACAAACTTCAGTCACATAAGAGGAAAGAACTCGAGACTTGACGTCTCTTGAGTTTCTAGTCAAGTCCAAGCATATGCTAAGCCCGAAACTTTTTTCATCAATAACTTCCAAAACCATCCTATACCTCGTTGCTCATGGCTTAAGACCCCAAATTTAATCCCAAGTCCAAAAAATCATGATTTCATCAAGTTCCAAGTCCCCACCATACTTCAAGAAACACATCTATGTGAGAGCAAACAACCAAACCAAATTACACTGTATTATTAATTGGAAGTACGTTTTCACTCTTGTGTCACTCTATTATAATCAAGGTCATATGGACTGATTTTACCAGTAATGTGATTGGTGGAAAAATAATACATAGCTTTATACTTATGAAAGCTTTGAACTTTTTGGTTAAGCTACTAATTTTGTTGCTCTTGATTGAGACTTGTGTGTATTTTTAGGTTGATAAGAGACCCTAGATGGATAGAGGTGAGTGAGAATAGATATTTATGCAAGTCTTTACGTTAACCCAATTCTTGAAAAGCGTGATTAAGAATATAAAGGTAAAAAAAAAAGGAGGCGCAATGACACATCTTATTACTTTATGAGGCACAATTGCACGATGTCTCATCAATTAGAAGCTGCTTAAGCAGATAGAACCAAGCTTTCGCGAGTCGCGCAAGTAAGAATTTTTGTTAATCCAGCAAACTTTTTGGTTCCAATGGAAGGAAGCAGCTTCAGTCAACGTAAGAGGGAAGAACTTGGGATTTGATATCTCTTGAGTATTTGGTCAAGTCCATGCGCATACTAAGCCCGATATTTATTTCATCAACAACCCTCAAAAACCATCTCTTACCCCGTCAGTCATGGTTTTAAAACTAGATTCAATCTCTAAGTCTAAGAAATCCTTACTTCATCAACATTCCAAATCCTCGCTACATTACAAAAAACACGTGCATGTGGGAGCAATCAATCCAATTAAGTTACACTAGATTATTAGTTGGGAAGTAGGGTTTCCACTCTTGTGTCACTCGATCATAGTCAAGGTCATATGGATTGATTTTACTAGCAATGCAATGAGTGGAAAATAGGTGCACAGTTTTGTACTTACGTAAGCTATGAACTTCTTTGTTTTTTTGTTAAACTACTAATTTTATTGCTCTTAGTTGAGACTTGTTTGTATTTCAGGTTAATAAGAGACCTAGATGGATGGAAGGTGATTAGTTGATAGATGTTTATGCACTTTTTACATTAATCCAATTCTTAAAAAGTGTGATTAAGATGCAAAGGTTAAAAAAAAAAGGTGGTGCAGTGACATATCTTATTACTTTATGAGGCGTAATTGCACGATGTCTTATCAATAAGAAGCCATTTCAACAGATATAGCCAAGCTTTCATGAGTCGTGAGGGTAAGAATTTATTTTTGATGTAGCAAACTTTTTTAGTTACCAATGAAAAAAATAGCTTCAATCAACAAAAGAGGGAAGAACTCAGGACTTGGCGTTTTCTGAGTTTTTAATCAAGTCCATGTATATACTAAGTTCGATATTTATTTCATCGATAACTCCCAAACCATCCCATACCTCGTCGATCATGTTTTAAGACCCGAATCAATCCCCTAAGCTCCGATAAATCCTGATTCATCAATATTCCAAATACTCGTCACACTCCATGAAACGTGTCCATGTGAGAGCAACAACTCAATCGTGTTACACCAAATTATTAGTTGTGAAGTAGGTTTTCACTCGCGTCACACTCAATTATAATTGACTTCAAGTGGACTGATTTTACAGCAATGCGATTGGTAGAACAAATAGCTACACAGCTTTTTACTTACGAAATTTATGACTTTTCTGGTTTAGCTACTAATTTTATTGCTTTTGATTAAAATCTTGGTTTATTTTTTGGTTGATAAGAGACCCTAGATGGATTGAAGGTTATTGCTGATAGACATTATGCACGCCTTACTTTAACCCAATTCTTGAAAAGCGTGATTAAGAGTAAAAGGTAAAAAAAAAAAAAAGAGATGCAATGACATATCTTATTACTTTATGAGGCGTAGTTACATGTCTTATCAACTAGAAATCGCTTCAACGAATAGAGTCAATCTTTCACGAGTGCGAGAGTAAGAATTTATTTTTGGTGCAGCAAACTTTTTAATTACTAATGACAGAAAACAGCTTCAGTCAATGTAAAAGGAAAGAACTCAAGACTTGGGTCTCCTGAATTTCTAGTCAAGTCTAGCGCATTTACTATGTTTGATACTTATTTCACTGATAACCCCTAAATCATCACATACCTCATCAGTCATGGGTAAATGACTTGGATTCATCCCCTAAGTCCAATAAATCCCAACTTCATTAATAGTCCAATTCAAATCCAATTCACTAATATTCCAAATCCCCGACGCACTCCATGAAACATGTCCATGTGGGAGTAAACAACCCCAACCAAGTTACAATTGATTATTATTGTGAAGTAGGTTTTTCACTCTTGTACACTCGATTATAGTCGAGGTCATTTGATGATTTTACGTAGTAATGCGATTGGTGAAACAAATAGGTGCATAGTTGTACTTATGAAGACTATAAATACAAAATTTTTTTTGTTTTGTTTAAGCTACTATTTTATTGCTCTTGGTTGAGACTTATTCCTATTTTTAGATAACAAGAGACCCTAGAGGGAGGAAGGTGATTGGTTGATAGATGTTTATGTACTTTTACATTAATCCAATTCTTGAAAAAATATGATTAATAATGTAAATGTTAAAAAAAAAAGAGGACGTGCAATGACATATCTTGTTACTCTTATGAGACATGATTACATGATGTTTATCAACTAGAAGCCGCTTCAAGAGATATACCCAAACTTTCACGAGTGGTGAGGGTAAGAATTTATTTTCGGTGCAGCAAACTTTCTAGTTACCAATAAAAAAACAACTTCAGTCAACACGTAAGAGGGAAGAACTCAAGACTTGGCATCTCTTGAGTTTTAGTCAAGTCCACGAATTATACTAAGTTCGACACTGATTTCATCAATAAACCCTATAACCATCTCATACCTCGTCGGTCATGGTTTTTAAAACCCATATTTAATCTTCTAAGTCAATAAACTCCTGACTTGCATCAAATTCCAAATCCTCGTCACACTCCATGAAACACTTTCAGTGGGAGTAAACGACCCAATCATGTTACACTGAAATATTAGTTGTGAAATAAAGTTCTCACTCATGTCCTGATTAGTCCGATGTCATATGGATTGATTTTACAGCAATGAGATGGCACAAAAAATAGCTGCATAATTTTGTACTTACGAAAGCTATGAACTTTTTTTGTTAAGACTACTAATTTTATTGCTCTTGATTGACACTTGCATTTATTTTTAGGGTGATAAGAGACATTAGAGGGTTGAAGGTTATTGCTTGACAGATGTTTATGCACGCCTTACATTACCCAATTCTTGAAAAGTGTGATTAAAAATGTAAAGGTAAAAAAATGAGATTCAGTGACATATCTTATTACTTTATGAGGCTTAATTACATAATATCTTATCAACTAGAAGCCACTTCAATAGATAGAGTCAAGCTTTCATGAGTCGTGTAGGGTAAGAATGTATTTCTAGTGCAGCAAACTTTCTAGTTACAATGAAAGAAAATAGCTCTCGGTCACATTAGAGGAAAGGAACTAGGGACTTGGGGTATATCTATGCTGCTGCGGGCAAGTCCAATATTTCCTGCAAAGTCAGGAGGCAGCGATTGGAAAACGTGCAAATTTTTAAGGACGGATATGAAACCCTTCAGTGTTGGAACCGCTAGGACACCTTTTTTATGAAACACGTAATGCACGGTAAGATTCCTAAAGAGCCTTGAAGAGATGACGGGCTGCAGGACATTTGCGTCAGCAGACTCACATTCTGAATTTTCTATCATGGATGCCCTTCGAAATCGAAGACCTATCTCTTCCTCCTCCTTCAAAACGAATCTCTGAAGGACTACAAGCTCTGGCAGCTAAAAAAATTTGAGTTTTAAGGTCATCTTGCGACAGGGAATCCCCAGAGTTTGTGAGGAAATATGGATGAGTTCTTTCAATAATTTAGTTAATACAAGGCTCGTTATACAATTTTCCTTTCAGGATGTTACTAAAAAGAATTAAAGTGTTGATGCACGATTCGTATTTGATGTATATGTTTAAAAAACTAGGTGGCTATGATCTGTCTTTTGATCGTAACAGGTGAAATTATTCCTACAGCATAAATCATTAAAGACAACTCACATCACTATGCTTAAATTACGATGAATATGGCACTATTTATGACTTCGCCAAGGTTGCTACCATACTTCAT
>JAGVVM010014561.1:0-19739 GCA_019149425.1 Psidium friedrichsthalianum
AAAGGGAAAGGCTACTTAGGACTTTAAAGTAAGGGAACCTGATAGTCGTCATACGCGTATCTCCTAAATAACATGCTTGTGATTGGAGTAATTACTAGAGTCGCTGTTAATAAATTTGGCCACAAAATGAATTCCGAACCTTGGACAATCAAATCTTCATAAATATCACTTGATGATTTGGAGTCGTCTCGAATAGTTCATGCGATAGCTTATTCGCTATGGGTTTAAGAAAATAAGGCAGTGCATTGGGAATTGATGTTTACCCGATTGCGATAGTAATAGCACTCCCTCGTTAGTCAGTAGAAATACATGGTTAGAAATAGGGAATGTCAGTTTAGCGTAGAGTGCGTAATGAGTTGGTTCGCGCTATAACTGATCAGTGCATTTAACGAAAACTCAAGGAAAGTATCTTGTCGATGTCAAATCCATCGAACCCATCACATCAATAAGGGTGTGCTTGTCAAGTCATCTCCATCAAAACCACCATTAAATCAATCAAAAGGTCAATCAAATCAATCAAGTGTCACTTCCCTTATCTTCACTCACCTAATCTATGGTGATCGGATCACAGGATGGAGATTTTACCTAGGAACCGAGAACATCGTTGAGGACCGGTTCTGCACAAAATGCAACCGTAAACCACTGTTTGTTCCATGGACCACACGAGAATGAACCACCGGTCCGAGTCTGGTTCTTGGTTGGATCCTGGCTTACATCCTAAGTCACCCACTAGTTTCATGAAAAAATTAACTGAATACTAACCCACAAAATATGACTCATAAAGCTATATAACGGTAGACTTAAACTTTTCTTTCCTTTTTTTACCCTGTAATCAAAATCCTCAATAAATTAAGCACATGCTAAGAACAATTTGCCCACTGCACTAAAAAAGAAAGAAATGTGCCAATTGAATTGTACAACGAGAGCACTGAGTGTTAAGAGAGTTGGATTATGGTAGAGTCATTTTTTCATTTGCGGGTCTGGGCTCTTTTTTCAAGACGAATTAGTAAGCATTAATAGATGATTTCATTTAATAATGGCATTTTGTTATATAAAAATCGATAGTGGGCCGTTGGATAATTCCCACCTGACAACCGAGAACCGAACCGACACCCACGGTTTTGAAAAATTGGAACCGGAACCGAACCGTACCCGCCGGTTACGCGATCCAAAATTAGTCGGTGGGTACGTTCGGTCCGATTTGTGGATATGGTTTTTTTGCTCACCCCTACCTAATCCTACTTACTCCACTCACATCTTTCAAATAATTGTAAGACTCTTTTCTCTCCCCTTTTCTCTCGTATTTTCGGCCAACACCACCTCTCTCCTTATTTCTTCTTCCTGTCTTCCTCTCCCTCCTCTTGGGTTTCCTCCCGTCGCCGAAGGTCCTGCGGGTACTCGGAGGAAATCGGCCTGTTCGGGCTCGGGTTTGGGGTTTTCTCCGACAACATCCGTAAAACCTTGGCCTTCAAGAATATTAAGGTAGGTTGATCAGCAAGTGGTTATATTTTCTTGGATCTAGGCTAGACAGAGCTGCTGGTCGTGGGGAGTTGAACACTCCACTCCGCCGTTCAGAACACCCTGCCGTTCCTTGGCCTTGTTTGACTTAGATGAGTCTCTTGAAGTCATTCTCATGCTTATTTAGTCATTAAACAACCACTTTTTCGCTATGTCCTCCACGGGCCGCCCGTCGACGCGTGAGCCTCCAGGGGCCACCATCGTTTCGGTTGTCGTGTAACTTTTGCTCACTCCATTTCTTCTCATTTTTAGACCTAGGAATCACTCTTGACTATCAAGATCAGCCTTCCATCACCATAGTTCGTCGATGCCATTTTCGTCGCCAGTGCACCACCGAGAACTGCCGTCGCATCGTCGAGAACTGCCGTCGTAGCCTCCGTTCGGCTCGTTCCCAAGTCATTCAAATTTGGTTTGAGGTAAGCGTAACCCCTGAACCTTGAGTAGGAGTATTGTACATTACTTGACTTAGTTCTAGATGGGTTCTAGGGATCGCTTAGAGTAAGAAAATGCTTAGAGTGTGAAGCTTGTTCACTTGACTTACTATTTAAGCTGTTAATATGCTGTCCAAGGAAATTTAGGGCTGTCCTCAAGTGATATGTATGATGCCTAGAGATAAAGCTTAAGGTTACCGAGTTTCGAGCATGGAAAAATGGCTTTTAGTCATTGTTCGGGACTTGAATATGCTAATTAATAACCCGAGCATGCGTTCCCATGAGATTGCTGTTGTTGTGTAGTGTTGGGTTATGATTTTTCATGCGTTTGAAATAACGAGCCTTTACCGAACGAGTGTCTGCCTGCATGAAATGTTTTATACTCGATGTTGGAAAAGCTGTCTGAACGTGCCTAGTTGTGAATCATATGTATAGACATGCATAAATGACATGAGCATGTAGCACGAGATTTAAATGAAATCGAGCAGTAAGCGAGTGTGCCCCAATGAGGGGGAAATGGCGAGATAAGCATGGTGCGCCCGAATGTACACAGCACGGGGGTAGCTGGAGTGATAAGGGGTGTTAACCTGTGTCTTGGATTTGATGCCTTATTGGTTGAGGCACCAGGAGGGGCAGTGTACCTGGGCCTTATACGCGCGGAGGCATACTTGCTAGTACACAGGCAAAAGAGGTTGTGCCAACCTGAGTTTTGGTTAGCTACCTTGCGGGTTGAGGCACAGGCTAAATGACTAATGTAATTGAACGTGCTGCAAAATAAAAGAAAATGAATTTGAGCACGTGTTGCATGAGCATTTGCATTTGCTGTCGTGGATAAAATGGTAAATTGTATGTTTGCTCGATTTCTTTATAGTGTCGGTGGGCCATGCACGTGCGTAGTCGTTTAGTCTGGTCAGGTAGTGGAAATTTGAGAATCTAGAACTGCATGTTTAGGATTGACTTGAGCGTGTGTTTCACCCTGAGCAAGATTTAGTGGTGAGTTTACTGAGTTTCAACTCACTATTGTTGTTAAACCGTTTTCAGACCCTGAGCCCTAATCATGAGTGGTTCGCTTGGTCTCATGGAGATAGATGGGGCAAATTTTGAAGATCCGATGGATAGTGATCCATTGACGCCCGAAGAGTTCGACCCTAAGGAGTTGCCCTCATCTAAGCAGAGCAAGGCCGATGACGAGTAAACCTCTAATTCTGTGTTTTCCTTTGAGTGTAGGCCAACCGTGTAGTTTCTTTTGGGGTGTGTTGTAACCTAACGTTGTATCTGTTTGTATGAAAGGTTGTTTTGTATGACTGTTTCCTCTCTTTTCCCTACCCCATCTTCTCTTGCATGTTTGGGTGTTGATGTTCGCTTCCGCTAGTGCTTTATCTGTTAGTCGTCGTTTGGTCGCGACGAATCCTAAGTCGTTGTTTGTGTTGGCCAAACTAATGTGGCAACGGGATGTCGTGTGTTCGTGGGGTTCCGGGCGTGACATAAAGCCTACATTATTTTGGTAGAGCTTGTTTTAAAACCTACCATGTTTTTTTCAATCCGGTTTCAAGATTTACCAAAGATCTTTTTTTTATTATTTCATTTTTACAACAAACTAATATGAGTAACAAAATAGCTCAAAGTAAAAGGCAATTAACATAAATTATTATCCGCCAAACACGTGGTCACGTATAATTATAAACGATGAAAAGTTCAAACACGCACTTATGTACAATTATAAATAATAAAAAAATTCAAACACGCAACATAAAACATAAATTATAAAACTCCTTTCCCAATTCATAAAAATAAATTTTTAAACTTTATTATCCATTCATCAATAAAATATTTCTCCAAAGAATGGAAAGAGGCGGCAAAGAATGAAGAATAAATAAATGAGTCGAGTTAAAGTTAAACTCAACTTGGAGAAATTATATTGTCTTTTGTCGTAGCCAAGAACCAGTTTCAAAATCGATGCGGTTCCCAGGTGGATCTTCCCTTGAAATCGAAAACTAGACCTGTTCAAATCAGTTCCAAAATTTTGGAACCGGAAACTAGACCTATTCACGTTGAAACCGAGAATCGAGTTGGTTTTTTGGGCAGTCCGGCCCAATTTTCAGTTCTACCTAATCTAGTTGCATACCCTACTTTATCATGCATCCCATGTTATTTATTTCGACATATACAGTATTTTAGTAATATGGGTCCACGCGATAGGCCTAGCATGTTATGCCTGAACTAGATTTCTTTTCAATTTTTTATTCTATAAACTACATTTAAAAAATTGCTAATTAATTAAAATGTCAATTAACACCCAAAAAAACTTGCTATGCCCAAACACTATTTAAAAAGAAAATTGGGCCCAACCGCCCTTTTGTAACCTATCAAATGGGGGCTCAAGTCAAATTTGGGTTAAATCGATGATGGTCTGATCCAAGTTGATCATTTTTAACTATTTTGACCCCATATTGTCAAAACACTTCGCTATTTACCTAATCTACTATAACTTATCCCCAAATTGAGATAGCGTGAAGTAAGCAAGCTCTATATCGAGTGAAGGTGAGAGAAAGTCATAGAATTGGGTTGGATTTTAAGTTCCATTTAATATTTATATTATTTTGGGTTGTACCATTACAATTTTTTTTAACCAAATGTAACTAACTTATATAACAATTTAGTCAATCAAATACGTGTTTGAAAATGGGTTTATAACAATTTTGATATTTTAGTAACAGAAGAAGTTATGTGTTACTTTTTTTTATCTCTAATTGTATGAAAATTTCAATGAACACATCGAATCTTAAAATTAATGATATTTAGGTAATCTTTTCATAGGAAAAGAATTATACTAAAATTTTAATTTTTTTAATCCTTTCTTGTAATTTTTTCAAAGGTCCCCAGAGTCACCAGATTGTCAACCCCGTGGAGCATTTTTTTTGCTCTAAAAATAGTTTTGAAGCAATTTGAAAAAATAAATAAAAAATTATTTCTCTACATAAGTAGAAAAATCAACTTTTGCTCAATGACAAAAATTGATTTCTAAAGCTGAAGTATTACAATACGCGCCTACGCTTCCAAATTTCTTCACCAACACTTTAACATTTGCAGATGGGCCTTTAAAGATTCAAAGAATTTTGAAATGTGTTCCCAATTTTCCCTGATTGATTGATCGTTTGGGAAAAATTATTATTTCTCCCCGGATTTTTAGGGTCATTGCAACTTGCCCTCCAAGGTCTCAATTTCAAAATCAATCCCACCTAATATTTCCGAATAACTTTTTACTGTACTCTCGACATTCACTCTAACCAAATTATCGTCGGAAAGTTTATCACTTGCTGTCCCATGACTAGGAGGCACTTAGTTGAGAGTGGAAAATATGTCCAACAAATTTAGAAGGTTGGCATTTTACCCTCTGTATGCTCCAAACTACCCCTGACTGTTCCAATTTTTTTTTTTTTTTTGTAATCTGCACTCAATCTTTTGAAATTCGTTGCAATATTGTCCTATTGTAAAATGAAACAAGTTACTTATTAGTCAAGAAAAAAAGAAAAGAAAAAAAGAAAATGAAGCATGTGTTTCTAGCGATCAGACCCATCCTCGCTTTATTATGTGGAAGCCCATCTCATCCCTCTATTATTAAAAGGAGAATCGTTCAAATATATCACATTCTTATAAAACTTAATTACAGGAAATGACATTGATGTTTGTAAACCAATTTGAGAGCATCATTTAAGGATCAGACGAGAGTGAAGGGAGAAGGAGTGGGCGATGACGGTCGATGATGACGTCCGATGGCGATTGATTATTTGTTTCGTGAAAAATTATGAACACAAAATATTTTTTATTGTTTACAAAAAAATATTTAAACATAAATTATAACATATAGTGTAAATATTTTTCGTTGACTAATTGTATGAAGTAACACAAGCATCGATTTTAAGAAATATTTTCCCTCGTTTTTAGTTCATTTCACCATTTAGCTTTCTTTCATTTTTTTTTTCAGTTAATAATAGGAGTCATTTCATTCTTGATTACCTAAAAAGTTTCGAAATATTGTAGGGCATATCGTAAAAGTTGTTGGAACAGAAGATGTTTCCGTAGAAATTTATAGGATTCTGAATGCGACTATGTTTTTAATTCAATTCCACAATTTAGCTTTGGTTTAAGTACACTACAAGTATCAAAACTTATGTATGTTACTCACTTTAGTATCAAAACTTCCAAAACAATTACTTAAATTCAATTTTTTGAAAAACACTCACTTCTATGTAAATTTCGACAAGCCACGTCAATACAAGTATTAATAAAAAATAAGTCATGTCAGATTTCCAACGAGCCATGTCAGCTCAAAGTAAGGGTTTTTTTTAAAAAGAATTTGATACTTAAGTATCGTTTTGAAAATTTTAGCATTAAATTGAGTGCCGTACTTATAACATTCTTTTAACTGTTTAGCTTTCTTCCGTGTTTTTGTAGAAATTTTGTACGAATATTCGAGTGCGAAAAATGTTTTTTTCTCTTTCCTCAAGCACCCATCGTCGGGCCTGCGGCGAGGTGTCGCTCTCTCGTGGACTCTCATCCATGCAAAGCTGCTCTACTTGCACCACGCGATCCAACTGTGTCCCCGAGGCCCAACGCCCACATCCCGACGCCACGATCGCGCCACGTGCTACACTGTAGGCTTCTTTATTTAACGACGAGCCCTCTCGTCCCTATTTCCATTGATCGGCATCACCACTCCCCCCTCCCCCCTCCCCCCCCCCTCTCGAGTTCCGAGCGAAATCTCCATCAACGAGCTTCGCGAGCGAGAAAGCTTTCGACGGAACCATCATGTCGGAACAGCGGCACAGGACGGACGTCACCCACATCTCGCACCAGGCGTCCCCGCCGGCGCGGCAGGCGGTGAAGGTCGCGACGGCGACGGCGATCGGCGGCACCCTGCTCGTCCTCTCCGGCCTGACCCTGACGGGGACGGTGCTCGCGCTGATCGTGGCGACGCCGATCTTGGTGCTGTTCAGCCCCATCCTCGTGCCGGCAGGGATCGCGGTGGCCCTGATAACGGCGGCGTTCCTGGCTTCCGGCGGCTTCGGGGCGGCGGCGGTGACGGCGTTGACGTGGATGTACAGGTACTTCGCGGGGAAACGCCCGGCTGGGGAGGAGAAGGTGGAGCATGCGAGGACGAAGATCGGGGACACGGCGAGGGACATGAAGGAGAAGGCTCAGGAGTACGGGCAGTACTTGCAGCACAAGGCTCAGGAGGTGATGGGCACAGCGTAGAGCGTTCCTGGAGTTGCAGCGCCGCTCAGGGACGAAGACGAACGACGTGTCGTTTTTGTGGGAGTGTCGTTTTTCGCGTCGTGTTTATCTGATTGTGCTTGATGGAATGGATGGAAAGACGTGCTTAACTTAATGGGCTGTTGGTATTTATGTTCTGCTGTGAATCTGAGGATGCGTTTCCTCTCTCTCTCTCTCTCTCTCTCTCTTTTGTCAAAGAGGAAACGTTTCTTTGAACTCCCTAATTTGGAAAATTCCAAGGGCCTGAAGTTGATATCTTTTTTAGCATGAAGAAGAGCAAGAAGTGCAGTCATTTTCTTAGGTCTGAAGTTGAGGCACCTTTTAAATAAGGGAATGCGTGCGGTGCATTTATTCTTTTTCATGCACACGTTCCCTTTTTTTTTTTCAAATAAGGACATAAAAAAAAGAGATAAAGTAGATCAAGATAGTTTTGTAGATCTTAAAATATTTTCATCTTTTATTTTATTGATTTTTTTTTTTTTTTCCTTTTTGCGATCCGCGATCTTCGAAAGCCACGAGTGAGGGCCTGCAAGTTCTGGCCATGGTTCTGTCCGCACAATAAAGTGTGGCCTGATCACCGCGGCTTCCCTCCCCACCGTAAAGTCTGGGCTGACCACTGGTCGATGCTCGGAGAGGGTTAGGCAAGGTGCCCTTGAAAGCCACGGGCTTTTTCACATTTTGTATTGGCTTTCACCTTCAATCATCTAATTTTGTTTTCCATTGTTCACGTCATTGTTCTTGCGAGACACAAACAATTTAGATTTTGGGATTGAATTTTTTTCGATCGAGACGGCATTGGGATCTGGGGATCTGCAGAGTTTGTTCCGGGCTTGCTGTGGGGCTAACCCACTTGCAAAAAGATCATTTGTGGGTGCTAATGTGTCTGATCAGTACGTAGTCAGGCTAAAATTTAATTTAAATTTTGCCGATGCTCAATGGGCGAGTCAGGCTAAGGTTTAATTTAAATTTTGCCGATGCACATACCCCGACGCGATTCATGAGTTATGTTAGAAATGGCGAGAATCGCTCTTAATATATAAAGCAAACAGGATATGTGCTTTCGGGGGATTTAATTTTCTTGCTTCTCTTCTCAACGTTTCCTTAACAATTTACAAACATTGCAACCATGGACAAATGCGCATGTAAATAATTCTATGCAATAATCGCAAGTATTTTAATATCAAACTTCAAATCTTTTATCTCCAACAACTACCTTGCTAAAATATTTGGAAAAATTTCAAATAAATGTCTCAAATGCCTGAAGTAGATTTGGTTTTAAATAAGAGCCTGGAGTGTTTTCGTTGTGTCAAAAAAATGCCTGAAGTGCATATTATTTTAAATAAGGGCTTGAAGTGACTATATTAATTTCAAAAAAGGGCCTGAGTCACTTTAGTTAAAGGGCATTTTCATCATTTACTATTTTATTTTATTTTTTCTTCTATTTTTTAAGAAATTTTGAAAAAAAAATAAATAAAAATAAAGAAACCCGAGCGGGAGGCTAGTCCTCCCAACAGTGGGGCAGTGGCTATGACCATCGGGGTTGCTGGCACCTCGGCGAGGGTCGGCGACCCCGCTGACCACTCGCCCTCGCCCTCGCCCTCACTAGGAGAGGATCGGTGGCCCTTGTCACCCTCGTCCGAGACCAAGGTAGATGGTGGCGCGAAAAAGGGATCGTCTCAAGATACTGGAATTCGCTTGGACTTGCTAAATTGGTTGGGAATTTGATGGAGACTCGCCTAACTCGTTGGATCTAAGTTACCAACTTTCAACTCTAGCGTCGGGATGGGATGGATGTAGCGACACTCTCAAAGACGGAAGGAATGGTAGCAATCGTCAAAGCTAGTTGAGGCTCGAAACTGTAGGCGTCGTCACGGTGGCAGAGGGACAACAAGCTCTTAATTGTTGTTAGTAGTTTGAGATCGATGACGATTAGCGAATTGCAAAGATTAAGACAGCTCGTGAGCAAACTTGACTCAAGGCTGGTCACCTTCCACCGAAGACTCTCTCTCCCCTTTATCTACAAATTTGGGAGAGGGTCACCTCTACTTGGCGGGTCGTTGGCCCTCGCCACGGCAACGATGACATTGAGGGCCATCGTCACCACCGCATCGATTATGGGGCAGTGACCACTGGAAGGGAGGTAGAGACCTCTCGCTTGATTTTTTTTTAACTTTTTTAAAATTTAATTTAACAAAAAATTAGATTAAATTTCCATCTTGAAAAAAATGCCCTTAATCGGTCGAAAATTTTGTCCAACCGGTCAGCTGGCGATGTCAGGCTTTTATTTGAAAGTTGAAATAACCATAGCCACTTCAGGCTATTCTCTAAGACAATGATGGCACTTCATACGCTTATTTAAAACAAAATCCACTTCAAATCCTTATTTGAAAAAATGAGAGCGAGGCCTTTTTTTGAACATTTCTCAAAATATTTTAAATCCTGAAATATTTGTATCTTTCCACATTTTTTATACACTTCCTTTGTATATTGTGTGTCTAATAATTTCTTTCAATTGTTTAATAATTCGCATGTTTAGTAATTTAAGGTTTTTAAATAATAAGTCGCACGTCAACTTTCTGCATGCACGCAACAGGTGTGCACTTTTGCTAGTAGTAAACGAGTTTATTAAATAATGGGGTCGATTTTTGTCGCGTCTTCATATACGCCCACTACCTTAAATAACCACTTACAGTCCAGCATATCATTTTATATCCATTTAGTATGTAAATTTCAATAGTTATACCATCGCTCTTTATACTATGTATAAAACCAATTTTGAAATCCAGTGGCCACTTTTCATATAATCAAAACATCCTTATTTCTTCCCATCTTATCTTAATCTCAATATAAAAAAAAAACAATGAATAAGTGTGTTGAAAGTTATAAAACTTATCACGAAGGTGCAATTGAATCCTAAAACTTTCAAAAAGTGTAATCAAGTTTTAAAACTAATACAATTGATGAAATTAAATCATTTCGTTGATTGTACTTTTTAAAAATTTCAGCACTTGAAAATTTTAGGACTTCATTGCATTTTAGTGATGAGTTTTAAGACTTAATTGCATTTTTTAAAAGTATTAAGACTCGATTGCACCTTCATGGACTTATAGCACATTTATCCCAAAAAATAAAGAAAATATTATATATTATTAATAATTAAAATTGGAACTAGCAGTTTCGGTTCCAATTTAGGGTGAACTAGAATCGAGCCATTAAGTGGCAGTTTTGGTTTCGAATCGCTAGTTCCAATTTTGAACCGTCTGTTTTGGGCTAGTTTCGTTGCTTGCAACGGCTCTTGCTCTTTTCTTTTTTTTTAAATTCCATTTTCACGATTCAAAACCGCCCTGAAATTGCCAATTCCGAGCCCGATTCAAGGTTTTAAGAAACCGGACCCTGGTCCTTATGCCACGGGCAGATTTTGGTTTCGAACCATGGGCCTGGTCAACAGGCCAGTTCCGGGTCGGTTTCGGGCCCAACCCGGGCCGTGGCCATGACTTACTTGACAAATCCATCTAGTGGACCATCGGGCCACGATTAGCTAGATCTGCACTCGGCAGCACATTTCGTTTGCTTCCTTGGACCTGAATTTTTATTTTGGTGCCCCTTCCTTTGCCGCCCCAAAACGACGCAGTTCTCCGCCGTTCCGCGCCATTCCATTCCGACGCCAAGAGGAAACGTCTCTCCGCTGCCGACCTTCTCGTCCTCGTCCGGTTCCCTCAACCAAAGTCTAACAGAACCCAGAACGCACCCTTGTGAACTTTGTTCTGTCGCAGCAAGAAGAAACAGTCTTAACGCCCTCGCGCGGAGAAGCTCAGAGGAACTGTCGAAAGAACTCGAGATGGTACGACGATCTATGGAGAACGGGCGGCAACTGTTTTGTCCCGTTTTCTTAAGTGCTTCCAGCTTCGCGATTCTGCGATGTGATTTCCTTGTTGTTGCTTTTCGTTTTTCTCAGTTCTCGATCGCTGCTATCAACGATACGGATTCTAGGGGGCAATGGGAGCCTTTGGCGCCCTCTAAGGAAGCCCAGGTATGCCCCCTCTCAAGAGTTGCCGAATTTGGGTTTTTGCCCTCCTCCACTGGTGAAGTCTTGATTGACGACGCCATGTGATTTGTAACCCTGGTGTTATCTGAGTCTGCGTCTTGAGCTGATGGGTTTAATTTGGTTTCTCCCGATTCGGAAGTAAATTGCGAGCTAAGTGCTCCGGTTTCGCTATAGCGTGCATTGCATTGGAGAATGTTCGTTCTTGTGAATGCTGTGTTGACTCTTGGAGTGCGACATTTGCTAATGAGGAAGAACCCCAGAAAGTTTTGCACTGTGAAGCATGGCTAGAGCATCTATATTTTTAAATAATGTATGTATGTTGACACCAGAGGCGACTATGAACAGCATTGAGGCGCGATTAATGACCGAAGAATTTATTGCATCACAGATTGCACTTCTTAGATGCAAAGCAGGTCTGTTCTTGATCTAAGTTGTTGTTCTCTCTTCTTTTCCCAGGAATTTCATGTTTCGCAGACTTATCACGAAGGACTTCTCAAATTACATGCAAGGACTATGAGAGGCGTGTGAACTGCTGGAAACTGTCCTTAAGGATCCCTCATATCAAGCTCTCAAGTAAGCTTGTCTTTCTTGAAGAATAATGCAGTCGATGCGAACTCTTGTTATTGCTGATTTCTTCTTTTGCATTTTTCAGGTAAATGCTGGTGCAAGTGATGGTCATCTTTTGCAGCTCAGGTTTTATACACCACAGGCTCTACTTCATTTCAACTTCGAGTTATATGGGTTAAGCCTGTTTCGATGAAAGTCTTGGAGATGTGCCAAAATAACTTTTTGGGATTTAGTGCATCCTTCGTAGTTTCTGGTCTTTCTAGAAGCTGCAGGATGAAAGTTGTGTCTTCTGATTTAAGTTTGATGCAGAATAAGACATGCCAAAATAAAGCTTTCTTTCATCAGCATATGCAGTGATGCAGTATAAAGGCTGTTGCATTTCACAAATTACATTTAAGTTTGAAACTCGATGATTTTCTCATAGCAAGAATTTTTATATCCCAAAGTGCTAGCAATCACCACGCCAAACCGGTTTTGTGCTCCTTTGTATTTTGAAAACTATTCCTAGCGATGCTTGTGTTAACTGCAATATTCTTGGCTGATTTCAAAAGTTTTTCATATTTAATTAGAGTACTTTTCTTGAGCAAAATTTTGTAGTTTGCAGATTTTGGCTTTGAAGAACCTTGCTACAGTTTTCCTTCAACAAGGTTCTGCCTATTATGAAAAAGCATTGCAGTGTTATGTACAAGCCTGTAGAAATGATGCCAAAGATTCTGTTGTCTGGAACCAGCTTGGTACGGTTGTCATGTTCAATTGGCTTGCTAAGCATTTCACGTTGGGCATTTGAGCAGGGCTTTTGTGCAGTCCCAACAACTGTAAGTTAGTATTTTTCTCAGTGATTTTTTGTTTGCCACCTCACCTTCAGGTCCTTTTTTGTTTGAACTTATTTAGTCACTTGTGTTTTTAATCCTAATAGTTGGAAAAAATATGAAAATCGTACTCAGGGAATTGCATGGAGAAGCTCCTGGAAGTTCTTATAGCAATTGTGATGAGGCTGCATGTGTCTCTGTGGGAGACCATGATTTTGAGGCATTGGCCATCCCATTCTCGTGCTTTGCAGGTCAAAAGTGCCATTGAAGAAACAGAAACGGTACCCATTTGCTCCTCGGGTATTGATAAGCTGGAGCCTAAACATGTCCGTCTCAAATTCCCTGATAAACGAAAAGCAGCTGATGACAATCCTGACATGGGTGCTCCTGTCAAGAGGTTGAATCAGAAGTGGAGTTGCTTTTAGCCGAAGCTTCATGGAGCTCTGTCGTTAGTGGACTTCTTGACATTTTACTT
The DNA here is from genome assembly GCA_019149425.1 of Psidium friedrichsthalianum. Lineage (NCBI taxonomy): Eukaryota > Viridiplantae > Streptophyta > Magnoliopsida > Myrtales > Myrtaceae > Psidium > Psidium friedrichsthalianum. The sequence continues at coordinate 13,120 of JAGVVM010014561.1, forward strand.
CCTTTGAGGGGTTGTGATTCTGAGAGGGATGAGCACAGATCTGGGGATGACAAGGAGCACAGATCTGGGGATGTTTGCTTAGATATTAGACTGCCTTCTGTCTTGGAAAATGTAGTCCTGCCTTTGCACAATGAAGTGCTTAATGCTATTCAGTTGCTGAAGGTATGTCTCAGGGTGATTCTGATGTGGAAAGAGCAATTACTTTCAAGGAGAAGGCAGTGAGTAATTTTGAGGAACACCTCAAGAAAGGAGGGTACTCGTCTTGTGACTCTTAGGAGTCGCAAACCGGGAAAGGAAGGATCAGACTTCGCTACTAGTAAAATCTTGCAGAAGTCATTAAATTTTTAGAACCTTTTATTGTGGATCAAATGATAAGGTTCTAATGGCTGTGATAGCTTTTCTACAGTACCTCATGAGTCTGCCACACAGTGGAGTCGAGTTCTATGATGTTACAAGATTTGTGAAAGAAACTTCAAAAAATTAGGGCTTACCATGTATCTCACTTGCTATTGGAAGCTGCTGCAACTAGATGTCTGACATACCAGGATCCATGTATTAAATTCTTAGAGTTGGAGAAGTTGACAAGACACTGGGGCCAGGACAGGACCCTGGATGTAATGTTTTTTCTTGCCGAACTTTATTATGACATTGGTTTAACTTCTTCTGGGGAGTTTGGGCTTTCTGATTTTGTCTCCGATGCATCTTATCAACTCTGTAGATAATCGAACAGGTGGCTTTGGAATATCCTTCAAATTCGCGTAGTGAATTACGAGATAAGAAGTTTATCTTTAGCTGAAAGCTTTCAAGTTCTGACCTTTTATCTTCTGAGCATCTCCGAATCAGGATACGTACCATTTTGTCCTCCGGTTGAGAATAACAGTCCTTTTTGGATTAGGTTCTTCTGGTTAAGTGGACGGTCTCTCTCTTGGAAGGCAACAAGGCTAAAGCTCTTGAAGAATTTTCCACGTCCTTGTCGCTTTTATTGAAGAAAGATGGTAATAGTGGTCGGTCATCTGTCCATTTGCCCCACTGCAAGACTATCAAAGAGCTAACAGTTGATAGGCTTGTTTATGAGATTAACATGCTAAAGGTTGATCTTTTGCTAGAGAAAGTAATGAAAGATATGGCTGAAAAAGAACTGTATCTTGACTGCATTAACCTGCTGGCTCCACTTGTCTTCTGTACGGTAGATGTGCACATTGACCTGGGACCCTTGTTAGTCACTACCGGCGAAAATGGTCAGGGATGACCTATATTGAGCTACGGCCCTAGACACATTGATTAAGGCTGGTGAGAGCACAAAACCATGGATATAGAGGTCATTTTGAAATCTCGTCAGCGGAAGCTGCAGATACTAGTGGTAGCAGCTGGTGTAGATGACTTAAATTTGTCAAGTAAACTCTTCCAGAGAAATCAGGGTCTCTCAAGTACCGTCATATGAAACAGAGTCCAAAAGAAAGTGTTACCAAGCGCTGGAATTGCTTGGTTGTGAAGAAATAAAGGCAATTTCACAATGTGTGTCAAAAGCCAAGGAATTCATTGATCAAGATGGAGACTGTGTAAGTTCGCTTTTTTAACTCAACTTAATGGGAGGAGCAGTTTGTACATTTAGCATTGTGGTCCTCTCCCCCCCGCCCCCCCCCCCTCCTTCTTTCAATGAAAAGGGTTAGATGTACTGCAATATATTGTGGTTTTTTTTGGAAACATTGCGCAATAGAGGCATCCTTAAGTAAATGAAGAGTATGATTTTTAATAATTCCCTTAATACAAGGAGTAGTATTTGCGGCTTACAAAATGGTATATTTTAGTCAAATCTGTGGATTTCTTTCTTAAACATCTTAGCTCTATTGTTTCTGGATCTTGGAGTTTGGTGTTGTCATCTTGGATAGATGTGATATGAGAATTGTACTATTAGCCTATGGGGTTTTCAGTTAAAGAAAGTGAAGATCTAGGAAGAGAACCTTGCACTTACTTTATAGAGTACTGCTTCCTGAACATCATGCTTGTGATGTTGGCCATGCACAAGATTTGCACCATCAATGTGGTGGGTTATCCATCTTTTGGTGGTGCATTTGCATGGTGTGCTGTTATCTTTTCCGCACACATATTTGTGAAAAAATAAATAAAAGGCCATTAGTTATCGGATCTATAGATTAGAGTCAATCAATACCTATACTTGTTTTGTTATAGCCAGTTGTTTGTACAGTTTCTCTCCATGCCACATATAATTCAATCTTTTGCTATTTGCAGAACGGTGTTGCCATTCTAAAGAGCAGCATTCGAGATATTCAGTATTTGCTGCTGGCAGCTATGTGCAATTTGCAAGGACACTTTGCTGTAGGACCTTTTCTGGGTCTGTGACTGTTGATCAGACTGAGCAAAAGCAAAGAGGCGCCTTTCTTGATGCAGCCATTACATTCCTGCAAATTGCAAACACCTGGACGGTAGTGCAGATGTTAAAACTCAAGTGCGTTATCATTATTGGCATATAATTTCTTTGGTTAATATGTTAGTTTTTGTCATTCCCTTTTGTGTGCTTTCCGACAAGGTTGAATCCTGGTGATTGTCCATTCTTTCATGCGATGACTGTCTTACTGTATGCTTCTGATTTTTTCACTCTAGGTTGAATTGATTGTGGCAATTCATGATTTTTGCTGGCTGAATATGGGATATGCTGTGGCGGGAGAAGGTGGTGGCAGGCGAGGAAGGGACATTTCTAAAATCGCAATAAAAAAGCATCTGTTGGCCTTGGATATGAAGCTTAAAATCTTGTTTTCACTGTTCAAATGGGGAAATGCCCAACAAAATATGCAGCTCTCTGAAGTAGTTGCCGACGAACAGATGGAATAGATATGAAATTTCATGGGATGAAGTCGGTGAAACTAGTTTTTTGGAAAGGATCTTCTAGGGGATATATTCCGAGCAGCATTTCGTCCCTGATGATAAAGTCGGAGGTCGAACACAAAAGGTATGTGGCAATGAGTATGATCAGAATACTGAAGGAGGGGAGCATCCAATCAAGGGAAAATTTCAAAGATGAACTGAGTGAATAGGAAAGAGAAGAACTTGAGTTGAAAATTGATCAGCATTGGCTCAATGTTTCTTCCTGCTTATTGGTCTAAATCTTAGATCTGACTCAAGCTATGAAGATGAATTAGCCACGCACAAAAATACTAGTCGTGGAGAATATCAGACCAAAGAGCAGTGCGCTGATGTTTTTCAGTATATTCTACCTTCTCTAGGGTGTCATCTGTAAGTTTACAATCGTTTGCATAGTCCCACTATGCAAAAATTTTGCTCATCAATCAGTCTTTGAATCTCTGTTTGACTGTGCATGTTGCTGTGGCAGAAAACTGGAAGAAAAAAAAAAAACTGAAGAACAAAAAAAAAAAAAAAAAACAAAGAAAAAAAACAATAAAGTACAAAAATAATGGGCGTAGGGACATAATACAAGAAAAGTAGAGGAAAAAAACGAAGTGGAAACTGGAGAAAATGAATGGACAAAAGGATACGAAAAAAAAGAAAAAGAATGAAAGGGTAAAAGCTTCGAAAGAAAAACAACAAAATTGTAAGGAAAAAATACCAAGAAAAATAGATGAGTTAGTCAAGCTTCGCAGAGTCTTACGAGCTATACGCAAACCCTTCCACAGCTCCAGGAAATGTGTTCGGATGAACCCAAATAGATAGATTGTCCTGGACGATCCTTAATTTATGTGAAGATAAACTCTCAGAAGACGCTGGGATCTGATGGGTTTCCTTCACACCATGGACAAAGTGATATTTTCATTTTCAAACCCAGGAAGCGTCAAGCAGTACTAAGAAATCAGTAGTAGGAAGGTGATGCGTTTTATCTGTTTGCTCGTCGGAGTTCTGATCTGTAATGTTCTAATTAATTGTGATAATGAATGATTATCCTCATTCAGCTCTGAACATATGTTGATGTTTATCGGAACTTGTACGTTTTCTGCTCATCTGAAGAAATGAGTGCATCTGATAATGGCCGTGGGGCTTCGTTTCTCACAAAGGAGGTGAAGAATTTGTACAGCCCAATGCAACCTTTTAAGTTTGATTTGTTATACAAACCCTTTTACGCTTTTGAGAGCTGGCAACGACTTGCAAATATATATGATGAGGTAAAATTTTATTAATGCAGCAGCTAACGTTGGTTTACCACTATACCGACACTACTGTTGAAACCCTTCTATTGAAGTTGTAATCTTCCTGGTCAGGGCGATATTTCTGAAGAAATATCTTTTTCTTCATTCAAACAGGAGGTAGATTTCATTGCTAAATGATGGCACACAGTAAGCATATAAATGTTTTGGATGGAGGGGGAAAAATGCTGCTTTACCACAGAAAGAGTAGACAAGTCTAGAAGAAGAAGTAGGCGGTCTTCTAATGAGTTTGCTCTAGCAAAAACAACCAGCTCAGGCTAGGTTCCTATTTTACCTGCTTCCTGTAGAGCATATGTTAGCGGTGGCAGATTGTTATGTTGTCCTTATAATCTAACCAATATGATATAACTGTTTCGTCTGACAACTTCTCTAGTGTATTTTATTTTTGATGTGTTTCTTGTCCTATGACATCTGCTCTTGTAGTGGTCTTTTTAAATCATGAACAAATTATTATAACTCATGTACATGAAGAGTGTCTGACTGCAAGGTGTTTGTGTGGATTCTGTGCCTAGTAGCTGCTTCTGTCGTTTTTTCTGCCCTAATCGCAGCAATTTTATTAAGCTCATGTAAATGAAGAGGTTTGACTCTCTCTCCAGGTGAATTGTACAAAGGTTGTTTTGCAATGCAATCTGAGGATTTAGTCCTTGTGAATTACTTTGCATCCGCTACTTGTATGTTACCACGATAGTGGAAATTGCACATCCACGAGTGCTACTGATGTGATTCTCCTAAGGCTGGTTGTATGATGGCCATAAAGAATGGCTGCAATGAGATCAACACTAACAAAACTTGATGAGTGTAGATTGGTCTTTCAATTAGTTAGCAATTTGAATCAAATCAGAGCTCTAACATCTCAGTATGAGTAATTCGGACTTGATTTCTCACAGTAGCGTGCCTATGGTGGCATACTTGGTTAACATTGACTTCATATCGATTTGACTTCTTGATGTGATATGACTATTTTGCCTTCTGTTTGCAGTATTTCTTTGATGAAGTTGTATTATACTACATACCCCATTTTTTCTTCCCTTGGATTTCAGTGTGAGATTCATGAATTTTGGCAACTACTCCATAGTATACTAGTGCAATAATTCATGACTCACACTGAAATCCAAGGGAGAAAAAATGGGGATCAACACTACTTCATCAAGAAATACTGCAAAACAGAAGCAAAATAGTCATATCACATCAATAAGTTCAAACTCGATATGAAGTCAATGCTAACAATATGCCACCATAAGGCACGCTACTGTGAGAAATCAAAGTCTCCGAATACTAACATAATGACAATGTTCGAGCCTCTGATTGATTCAAATGCTAACTAAATTGAAAGCCCAATCTACACTACATCAAGTGTTTGATCTCATTGCATCCATTCTTTATGGCCCTCATTACAACCAGCCTTAGGAGACATCATCAGTAGCACTCGTGGATGTGCAATTTCCACTATCAGTGGTAACACCAGATGTAGCGGATGCAAGTATTCAACAAGACTAAATCCTCAAGATTGCATTGCAAACAACCTTGCATTCACTGCAGTCAAGACACTCTTCATTACATGAGCTTTATAAAATTTGCTGCCGATTAGGGTGCAGAAAAAACGACAGAAGCAGCTACTAGGACAGAATCCACAATCACGCTGCAGTCAGACACTCTTCATGTACATGAGCTTTATAAAATGTGTCCGATTTAAAAGACCCACAAGAGCAGATGTTAGGACAGAAACCATCAAACCAAAATACACTAGAGAAGTTGTCAGAGAACAGTATATATCATATTGGTACGATTATAAGACAACATAACAATCTGCCACCGCTAACATATGCTCTACAGGAAGCAGGTAAAGAGGGAACCTGCTGATCTGGTGGTTTTTGCTAGAGCCAAACTCATTAGAAGGCACCGCCTACTTCTTCTTCGACTTGTTTCTACTCTTTGTGGTAAAGCAGCATTTTTTCCTTCATCCCAAAACATTTATATGGCTTACTGCCATGCATTTAGCAACAAATCTACCTCCTGTTTGAATGAAGAAAAAGATTTTCCTTCAGAAATATCGCCATGACCGTAGGAAGATTACAAACTTCAATAGAAGGGTTTCAACAGTAGTGTGGATAAGTTGTAACTGTTTAAGCCTGTGCTGCATTTCAATAAAAGTTTTACCTCATCTATATAATTTGCAAGTCGTTGCCAGCTCCAAAGCGTAAAGTGTTGTATAACACAAATCAAACTTAAAAAGGTTTGCATTTTGCTGTAGCAAATTCTTCACCTTCCTTTGTGAGAACGAAGCCAGGCACTTATCAGATGCCCCAACACTCACCCCCCTCGATTTCTTCAGATTGAGCCGAGGATGTAAAGTACATTTCGTGGAAAAGGAGAAAAGGGAGGGCATAAAAAGATAAGCATAAAGGAAAAAAAGCGCAAAGATAAGAAGGGGAAATTGACAAAAAA
>JAGVVM010014564.1:0-30004 GCA_019149425.1 Psidium friedrichsthalianum
CCAGTAGATTGACGTCCTTTTTGTTCTAATATAGTGCAGTCTATAAATAAGATAGAGTACAAGGCATACAAGAAGTACCAACCATGAAAATCTGGCACATTTTCCTCTGCCTCTTTAATCTCATTTATCGGTGTTAATGTTACGTATTTTCTCTTTAATCAGTATCAACAATGCTGTGTCTTATAACTTGAGTTAACACCATCACATTCCCTCATACAAAAACTTTATTTCCATGTAGGTCATTTGACCACAAGCCATATGATCACCAAGGCGATGTATCAGTTTTGTATTGTATTATGATGTTACTAAACTGGAACAGGTAAAATTTCTGACAGAAACTATTATTTATGGTACATTATCTTCTTATTTCTTAGCCTGCAGTTATGTCTCGGCTCCTCAGCTTCCATAGGAGTGCTTGACTCCGTTACAAGCAGATGTTGGAGTGGTTTCAGAAGGTAGTTACAAAAGTTTCTAGTATGATGGTCAATGGGCCTATGCCTTCTATTCAGCCATATATCCAACAAATGGGATAAAAAACGACTTGAACCTAAATCCGAAATGTTAGGTTTAGCCCTTTGTACAAGAAATTTTCGGTTTCTTCGCTCTTGTATGCTTTTATTATATGAATGTATTCACTGGTAGGGCGTTATACTATTTATCTCAAACCTTTAATAGAAATGTCAAGCATCTGGGGGAAAGTTGCAAACTTTGCTGTCCTGTCGATCTTTTGCTGTTGGAAACTCCAATGTCCTGATCGTGTTTTCTTTCTCTTTTATGGTCGTCATTAAGCCATGTGCTTTTTCATGAGACAAAGGTTGTAACTCGAATTGCAAATTCAAGGAAATAATCTTTATGAGTAACGGATATTGGGTGACAAAAATAAAAATACGGTGAATTAAAGTTCTGGTTTAGGACTAAACTGCCAATCATTGCAAAATGAGGGATCGCCTGAGAAAAGAAAATCTAGCAGTTGAGATGATGAGGACTTTTTGTTCCTTAACCCAAAAGAAGCGGAAAGACGACCCGTCAGAGAATTTCATCAAAATCCAGAACAAGTCAAATGGTGCTTATCACTTTGCTTTGTTAAATGAGCTTGCAGAACTGGGATATTGTAGAACTTCTACATTCATCGAGATTGTGTTAATTATGACATTGTTTCAGGAGACTCCCGACTCCCCACAAACTCCCGAAACACCACTAACCCAAAGCTTGGGGAGCTACTGTACAGAGTTGCGGCAGGTGGATGCACCGATGAGACCCGACTTGTTGATTAATCCAATCCTCCAGCAAATGTCCAAGGAGGTGAGTCGTCATGCGCCACACGACCCCATTCATGTCATGAAAAATCTTCTCAGACTGAACTATTTGAAGTAACTCAGTCGTTTCCGTCCTTTTGAGTCTCATGGTGCTATGGGACTAAAATAGACCCTTAAATCGGAAGTCGCTTCAGAAGAATTAAAATTTTGTTCTTCCTAGCACTCCCTTATTATTCCACTGCGACATCCCACCCGGATAGGATTCTCTGCCCTTATGAAAATGGGCAAAGGCCCCGTTTTCCGGTGTATAGTCCTTGACTGCCGATAATATTCAGTCAATTGTCCCCCCCCCCCCCCCCCCCCAAAACTGGGTTCTTTCCAGTGTTTTTCCGCCGTTGAAGTATTGTTTAGAATCGGCCACTTTCTACTTTGCGTTTTTGATTGCTTTCTTTGTAAACTCAGCTTCCTTGACCGCCGGTTTCAATTCACGGTCAGATTGATTTTGAGATGTTGCGTATGGAAACAGGTGAGGAAGAGGGGACGATCGGCGCAAGGAGAGGCCCGGTAAATCAGTCCGTACGCCGGAGAGGACATCATGAATAGCAGGAGACAAGGCAGCATGATGCTCACCCGGTCCAAGTAGGCCTTTATTTCTTTCTGCCATATAAGATCTGACAGTTCGTAAGATGGAAAGGAACTCGCAGTGATTCACTGCTATCCTGATTAGATCGTGATATGATGTAGTCAATTATCAAGTCAAGACAATTCTGCCCTATCGACATGAAGTTCCCCTTGTATGTCTTCCATCGGCTGGAAAAATAATCGAAAAGTCTAAGCGAAGTATTTTAAGTCATAACCTTTAATTATAACAGTCAGTCCTAACATTCACATTTGTAATTGGGTATAAAAAAGGACAATTTGATAAAAAAATCTTTATGGTATGGGTTGTCCTACATGGCACTCATGAAAAAAATGTAATGTTAGCAGTTTTCAAATTATTATATCTATATTCTTCTAATTCCTCGCTTGTTTTATGTGGCTGAATGGTGAGGGCGCAGCCCAGTTAGCAATTGTAAGAGAAGACGAATTCCAAAAATCCTGGCAACAATATGTAAGGAGGTTGCGGAGACAGATTACCCTAGAGAGCACGATGAAAACCACGGAACCTTGGATCCATTCCGTCCCCTCTCAACTCACGCCCCAGATCTAATCTTCTTTTCTGCAACAACAAATCCACTTCACTTTTCCCTCTAATCCTACCTCCTTTTATAACTAGGCTAGTAGGCCTAGCCTCAGTTGACCTAATCTAGCCTTTGTAGACCTAGGCCTAGGCGTCAAAACTTAGGCCTGTTCAATGGGACTCAGGCATGGGCTTTGGGTCTCGAACCTAGTCTTGATGGACCAACGCTCAAGTGTTGGGAACTTGAGCTTGAGGGCCAAGACTCTAGCCAAAGGCATCAATAGGGTCCTAGGCTCGGGCATTAGAGTCTCGCGTTCAACCTTTATGGGTAAGGGCCCGACCTCAATGGACTTGGGTCTAGGTGATGGGCATCCAGACACAAACATCGGGCCCTCAAGTCTAGGCTCTATGAACCCAAGCCTGAGCACCAAGAAAGGGGCATAGGGCTCTCAAGCATGGCTTATGTGGAACCGGGATCAATGCCTGTGTTTGTTGTTGCGACCTAGATGCCCATGCTTGAGTACTCGATGCTCAAGTCATGTTCCATCGAGGCCAAACTCAGGACCTCAGTTGCTTATCCACAAGTGACTAGTTAATATTATATGTCTATTTAGAGATTTTTCTTTCCAAACCACTAAAAATTTTTCAGATCTTTTATATGTCCCAAACAAAAAAAATGTTGTCTACTTCTAAACCCACATTTCATCGAAACAAACGGAGCCTTAGATTTAAAATCTACGAGAGATTTATAATAAAAATAAAAATCATCATGACCGTTTCGTCTATTTTTTAGTGACATACATATGTTAATTCTCTCTCTCATTCAGTCAAAACATGAGCATGAAGGCTGTGCGGTCAAAAGAGTGCTTCGATTTGCTTTATGATATAGAGAGATACTATGACCATCGCATTTTGGCGGGGATCCTTCTTCATAACTTAATAATTTTCAAAAAATTTCCCGAAACTTTAAACTTTTTTTTTTTTTTACGACGAGTGGGATAGTTTTAATTCTTCTAGACGACTATCCTAGAGACGGGAAGTTTACACTTTCGTTTCTTAACCCGGCCGAAGAAAGAAGAGTCTAGCTGTCTCGGTCACACTTTCTTGATGCTTTGGTTAGTTGCCGCAAACGTCGAGATTCAAGCTTTGAAGGGGCAAAAGTGACGGATTTCGCGGAGGGCCGAAAGCCATTAAGCAAGCGTCCATGGAATTCCGGTTGAAAGAGTTTCATGGTGCTCTACATAAGGGGTACTCCTCAACCATCACTTACAAATACGTGTCGCCAGGGGATTTTTGGCGATTCGATCCTAAATCTCTTACAAAAATTGCTAACATGGCCTAGCGACCCTCACCAGTCAGCCACAGTAATAAAAAAAAAAAGCGAAGAAGAAAAATTAAGAATAAATAAATAAAATTTGAAAAACTTGCTAAAACATTACTATTTTCTTCATGAGGTGTCACGTAGAACAGCCGGCATTCACATAAGAGATTTTTTTTTTATCAAAATTGGCCGGATAAACCCAACTGACAAAATGTGAAAATGCTTAGGACTGAACTGGTATAATTAAAAGGTTTATGACTATAAAAATACATTAAGCTTAGGACTTTTTCGATTATTTTTCCAGCCGATGGAATGACAAGAACAAAGGGGAACTGCAAGTCGGATAGGCAAAGAAATTGTCTTGAGGTGATAATTGACTACATCACTAATCAACGATATAATGCAAGGATAAGCATTGATACACTGCGAGTTCCTTTCAGCTTACTGGAACTGTACAGATCTTATATGCAGAAGAAAATAAAAGGCCTACTTGACCGGGGTGAGCATCATGATGCTTGCTCCTGCGATTCAATGATGTCCTCTCCGGAGTACGGACATGAATTTACCGGGCCTCTCCTTGCGCCGATCGTCCCCCTCTTCCGCAACCTGTTTCATACGCAACATCTCAAAAATCAAGCTGACGTGAAGTTGAACCGGCGGTCAAGGAGCTGAGTTTAGCAAAGAAAGCAAATCAAAACCAAAGTAGAAAGATGGCCAATCTACAATACTCAACGGCGGAAAGCACTGGAAAGAACCCAGTTTTGCAATTGAAACTGAATATTAATCGGCAGTCCGAGAGACGACACCGGAAACGGGGCCTTTTGCCTCATTTTCCATTAGGGCAGAGAAATCCTATCAGAGGGGGATGACCAGCGGAAATACTAAGGGAGGGCTAGGAAGAACAAAATTTTCAAATTCTTCACTGAAGAGAACTTCCTATTTAAAGGGTCTTTTTTAGTCCAATAGCACCATGAGACTCAAAAGGACGGAACGACTGAGTTACTTCAAATAGTTCAGTCTGAGAAGATTTTCATGGACATGGAATGGGGTCGTGTGCGCAATGACGACTCACCTCCTTGGACATTTGCTGGAGGATTGTGATTATATCAACAAAGTCGGGTCTCATCTGTGCATCCACCTGCCAGCAACTCTGCAGTAGCTCACCAAGCTTTGGGTGAGTGTGTTTCGGGATGGTAGGCCGGAGTCCCTGAAACAACGTCGAATTAACACAATCTCGTGTATTCTAGAAGTTCTACAATATCCCATTTCTGCAAGCTCATTTAAAAAAGCAAAGTTGATAGCACCATTTGACTTGTTCTGGATTTGATGAAATTCTCGACGGGTCTTCTTTCCGCTTTCTTTTGGGGTTAAGGAACAAAAAGTCCTCAAGTCAGTCTCAACTGATAGATTTTCTTTTTTCTCAGGCGATCCATCAGTTTTGCAATGAATTGCAGTTTAGTCGATAAACGCAGAACTTTAATTCACCGTATTTTTATTTTTGTCACCCAATATCCGTTACTCATAAAGATTATTTCTGAAGTTGCATCGATTACAACCTTTGTCTCATGAAAAAGCACCATGGCTTAATGACGACCAGAAAAGAGAAAGAAAACACGATCAGGACATTTGGAGTTTCCAACAGCAAAAAGATCGACAGGACAGCAAAGTTGCAACTTTCCCAGATGCTTGACATTTCTTATTAAGGTTTGAGATAAATATGTATGACGCCCACCAGTGAATACCATTCATATAATCACAGCATACAAGAGCAAGAAACGAAAATTTCTTGTAGAAGGGCTAAACCTAACATTTGAGATTTAAGGTTCAAAGTCGTTTTTTATCCCATTTGTTGGATATATGGCTGAATAGAAGCATAGGCCATTGGACCATCAATACTAGAAACTTTGTACATACCTTCTGAACCACTCCAACAGCTGCTTGTAACGGAGTCAAGCACTCATATGGAAGCTGAGGAGCGAGACATAAACTGCATGACTAAGGAAATAAAGAAGAGGAATGTACCATAAATAATAGTTTCTGTCAGAAATTTACCTTTCCAGTTAGTAACTCCCATAATACAATACCAAAACTGAAAACATCGGCCTTGTGATCATATGGCTTGTGTTCAATGACCTTAAATGGAAAATAAAGTGTGTGAGAAGAATGTGATGGTGTTAACTCAAGTTATAAGACAGCATCGTTGATACTGATTAAAGAGAAAATACAGTAACATTAACACAGATAAATGAGATTAAAGAGGCAGAGGAAAATGGCAGATTTTCATGGTTGAGTACTTCTTGTATGCCTTGTAACTCTATCTAGATTTATAGACTGGCACTAATATTAGGAACAAGAAAGGAAGATCAATCTACTGCACATTCCAACAAGCAACTCTGTGTACAAATCAACCATTCTCAGTAATACAACAATCCAGCTAGTAAAAGACTAGAACTAGATTTGGGTGTGACCAGTAATTAAATCCTAGGATCTCATTTTCTTTCTATTTCATAATTTTATTTCCCTTAGATGAAATCAAGAGATCTCTTGATGGCAGGTCCATGGTGCTTGCGGGACAGAAAAATGTAAATGTCTCTCAAATAATACACGTCAGGACTTCCAAGAAAACATACATAAAATTAAGTGAATTTCCATCATTTAGATGTAACTATAATGTCACGGTGATGAGATGCTGCTTGTTAAGATGATTAATCACAACGTTGTTTACTAGACCAAAAATGGCCATGGATTGATTCTCACGTATAGAAGAAGACAAGTAGTGGCAGCTATCAGCCTCGGTAGAATACCTAGATATTGCACCCATTCATGTAAAACGATCAATGATGAAGAGAACTTAAGTTATCAGAATGGAAGTACCTCTGGGGCCATCCATCTATATGTTCCGGTTTCAGCAGTCATAACTCCCGATTGAGCTTTCACTCTGGCAACACCAAAATCTGCAACCTTAACAACCTGCAAGACAAAGGAAATATAAGTTTCATGATGGCAAAGATATATTACCATAGATTGAAGATGATTTTACCAAATAGCTAGTGAATGATACGTAACAGAGCATAAATAAGTGTCATCAAGCCTCTCCTCATCCCTAAACTGAGTATCCTGGCAACCTACAAGGCTTCAACAAAAGGAGAGCAGGATTCCGTGTCCTACTTTTTAGTCAAGAAGGCAGAAGTTTATTTCCTAATTTTCTTCAAAGGACATGATTTCCATAGTGCTATCCTCTCACATTATCTAAAGCAAGTGAAGCAAGTGCACTGGAATTTATTTCATACAAGAGTACCATCTCAGGAAGTCAGAAGTGTCTCTCAAAATGCCAATGCAAACCCGTGCTTATCTAAGGATTAAGCAGATTAGAACACAGAATAATGCAACTGAACATGCTAGCCAAACAAGAAATTGAGATGAAAATTAGAAAAGTAATTAAAACAATTGTTGAAAATCTCCATGTGAAATTTACAGAATAAATAGAGGAAATCTATGGTGATGTTTGATGGCACCTACATTTAGATCAGTTGTAGGTATTCCAGTCAGCAAAGCATATATAGATGAAGGTACTCCTCAGAATTTTAGGGGAAAAAGAAACCTACTTCATTCTCATCCATCAATAGATTGGCAGCCTTCAAATCTCTGTGAATAATGTTATTCTGATGCAAGTAATGCATTCCTTTTGCCACATCAATAGCTACTTTAAGCAACATAGGAAGCTTGAAGACACCTTTCTGCTTATGCAGATAGTCATACACACTTCCACCTGACATGAATTCTGGGGAAAGAGCAAACAAGGAGCAAGTCAAAATTTGGAGGACAACTGAGCATCAAATTCTTTATTTAAAAAAACAAAAGAAAATTACTACAAATTCACAAGAACAAAAACAAAGTGTCACGTAATAAATCTATCACACATAAAGTATGTTCATATATCTATCACCAATTCAATAAATTTACCTGTCACAATATACAAGTTTGGAGGCTTCGTACATGCTCCAATAAATTGGACGACATTCTTGTGCCGAACTTTCCTGCATTTCATCAGAGCTTTTGTCACAGAGGGAAAGGAGGCAGTGGTCCACTCTCCATGCCTCCTCACTGCCCAAATGCATGACGAAGACCTTTTCTCTTTTTACTATTGGGTTTCTGTCTTTCTTTCTTTTTTGGTGTTGGGTCTGGTCTTTTTTTTGGGGGGGCGGTGGGGGTGGACTGATTAATTACAGAAAACCAAAGGACATAAAAAAATCGAATCTCTTCATGTTAAATAGTTCCAAAATGTGAATGGATGTGTGATTAATCCACCAAGGAGGTTCAATTAGTGATCCAAATTCAGTTTGGAAAACAAAAAATAATTTGACAAACCTCATAATAAAAATTTCCTGTGCAAACTCGCTTTGCAACTCTTCATTTAGACGCTCAGGCTTGAGGACCTTAATGGCCACATCCTGGCTGCAGTACGTGCCTTTGTACCTGCAAAGGAAATAATTAAGGAAACTCCAGCGAACTTGTAACTGAAAAATAAAAACCAATAGAAAAAGGAAACTACAGCAGCATTGGGATATATAGCAAACTCAAAGGCACAAAAGACTTACAAGTTGCCATAAGATCCTGATGCAACCTGTTTCTCAAACTTCAAATTATTTAAACCAATCTCCCAAACATCGATTCCATCATTTGGAATTGGCACGTAATCATGCTCCGTCTTTATTCCTGCTTGCTCCACATTGCTCAAATGAGATGATGCATGAGATTTTGTCTGAGCATGCTTCTGTCAAAGAACCATCAGTTTAGCAAATAACACAAGAAGATGAAACATTGACAATAATACTATAATAAAGTTCCTTCCTTGCAAAGGATGAAATGAAAATAACGAAATGAATTCTACCTTCCAATGAAACAGAGAGTTAAGCGTTTAAAGATTAGAAAGACTTTTGAGACCACCAGAGCCGATATTGACAGTATGCACACACAGTGTTTTAACGCTGCGCAGATTCTAGAGATTGTTTCCTTGTGTAGAAAAGAGAGATCTTCATAAAATGAAGAAGATTTTCTTACTATGGCGCCTAGATGCATCTATTATATGCCAATATAGCAAAAGCAATGAGATGTAATTTGAGGAATAATATCCGTCCATTTCACTTGACGATGGCGTGTTAGAAAAAGGGAAAAGAAAACTATGTCAGATTCAAGTACTTTCCAACCAAGGAGAAATTCTTTTTTCATATCAGTGGTCTATTCACTGTGAAGTGCGAAAGGCAGAAGTCAAATTGAGGAAACTTGTGGACATTCAAATTCTTAATCCTAAAGTTAAAACCCTGGCCTACTCTCTTTTCTTTTCTTTTCTTTTTTTTTTGGGGGTCAAAAAACCCCGGCCTACTGGGTTGACTTTTCTTTTGACTAATTCAGATTTCGCTAGCCGTAATCAATAAGTAAAAACCCAAAAAGAAATTGAACAATGTGCTTAACAGATTTGATAATCATTTACTTAGGTCGGTCGAATTTTAGAGGCTAAGTACCTCACACTTCAAAGCTTCCTTCTCCAAAGCAATTCTGAGCTGCTCTGTTTCCTGAAATTTTCAAAAGCAATGGCTTCAGTGCAACTCCCCCCTATACTAGTACATCCTCGAGAATGAGCCAGGACATGACATCATGCAAAACTTAATTTTAGCTCCTCACAGCTTGTTAATTTATTTTTAAGCATTTAAGAGAAGAAAGAAAAAGATTTGATGACAGGGAATGATGTAATACTTTGACAGAACCATGTGATCGGCAAGAATAGTGAGTGTAATACAATGTTTGATGAGTTATACCAGCAGATTCAGTTAAAGCAAGAAAGATTACCTCATAAGGCCAGCCATCAACCACAAAGACATCTAAAGAGTAACCGTCTATTGAAGAAAACACGTGTGCTTCTTGGATGTTCAGACCCACGTCAGCAAGTAACGAAGTCAGCTGCAAATTCATACAAAAAATGACATGAGGAAATTGTTGATCTACCAAGTAATTAGGAAAGCGATGTAGCATGCCCATGCACAACTACAAATCAAATCTAGGCATTATTGAGTTAAACTTCACTCAGATTTTCACTTCTTACCTGGTAATCAAGGATTCAACTGCTGAGAACTTAGAAGAGTTGAATGCTAAGAGGAAAGAGTTACAATTGGATGCTGTTGTTTGTTCCCATTGGTAATGTATCAACAAATATACCCTACTTTCTGTGACGACCCAATACTTTTCAGTAAGAGAGATACGCAGATACTTTTTGAATTTCCAGGGCATTGTTTCATGCTTTTAAGGATTATCAGGTCTAAAGATAGACTGCACTCACTCAATTGGGTGATGGTTACAGGTGGCCACATCTTAGTGGATGTTTTGTTACATAAACGGGCAACTCTTCGTATGAATACTTTGGGGCGTCCTTTGGGCGCTAAAGTGAAGGAGAAAGCCCTATGGAAACAGATAATTGAAAGTTCTTGTGAAGACTCGCGATTTCGGAACCTTTCAGAGGGTTGAAGACTTGCACTCAGTAAGAGTACGGTATGGAACCTTCCTATTTACTACATGTCTCTATATTCTACGCCTAGTTTATACTCAAAAGAAGATTAGGAAGCATCCAAATGAGGTTCCTTTGGGGCCACCCGTAGAATATTTTAAATATGATTCAATGAAAGTTGGTGGTGTAACCAAGTCTTGGGGAAAGGGGGGAGTGTAGGGGAAGGCAGTTAGGGGTGAGATCCCTTCATCCCTAAAAGAAAGCTCTTCCAACTAAATGTAAATGACATTCTTTATCCGAAAAATGATGTTTTTGGAGTCTGTATAGCAACGAAGTTCACTACTTGTCACAACTGATGGATAATCAGAGTGTAAAGAGGCAGCATCAAGATGAGCCCTTGGAGGTGGATCTATAGAGCAAAGGGAGGACCTTTTAGCATTGAACATGATCTCTTGGAAAGACAAATAGTGCGGGGTTCAATATTGAATGGTTTCATTTCACGACATTTTTTGGTTAGCAACACAAAAGGATGCTCTGGTGAAGGAAAAAAATAGAAGAGCAAATGGAAGGTTGGCTGGGCACCACATTGAATTCTACAGCAAAACGCAAGATTGAGAGGTCTTACTCTTTCGTAATTGTTTGGCATGCTTTATGCCTTTCAGGGTTTTCAATGGGAAAGAGGAGGTGCTATGGCAGCAGAGTAGCATGTGATTTTCAATTTCAAATCAGCCTATAAAAGCTATTATCTGCAAACAACTGAAGTTGGGAGCCTTTCTTTTCCGAGGAAAATTTGCTGGAAGACTCAAGAATGTGTGAGAGTAAGTTATCTAATGCGTGTGCGTGCTTGGGAGAGAGAACTCTGACTACAAAAAAAAAAAAAATGAAGCGAAAAGGTTGTGTATCATCTGACAGGTGTTTTATTCATAAGCAGGATGCCAAGACACTTATTCTTTTCTGAATTTCTTGAATATTTCTAGCTTCTAGGTTGTGAATCAGAGGAAACCCCTTGGTGCTCATTATACTCACTCCCAGAAGTATCCTAAGAAGTTAAGATATATTGAATTATGCTCATTCAATTCAAGCCAACCAAGCATGTTCGCAACAGTCAAATCAATGAAATTGCCAAACTAAAGTTTAAAAACTTATGGGGATCCCTCGTACACTTTTCCCGTGGACACACGATCCTCTTGTAATGGGGCTGGGGTTTCAAAGAGAAATATGGAGTACCTGACTGAGAAGCTTCGGTTTATCTTCAGTTGAAAAAGTTACTTCGTGCATGGGTCTACATGAAATATACACAATTTAAGTAAGGCTCAAAATAAACCAGAATCTACAGTTTTTGCCAGTTTTATCACATTGATGAAAAACAACCAAAACCACCTCCCCCCCCCCCCCACCCCCCGTCCAACCACTTCTCAAGAGTAGGAAAGACACTTTGGGATAAGTGAAACTGAAAACTGAAAGTTAAAGTTGAGAAGAGCATGCCCTCAGATGAATCCAAATCGCATGAATTGCATAAACCCACAAACCTTAGAAAATATGAAATCAATACAGCAGAATTGTAATTAACTGCAGGTAATTCAAGGCTTAACAAGGATTCCTCATGGCATTGAACCACGAAGAGCAAGATTCTAACAAGAATCTCTACCAAACTATAAGTCATAATTAAATTTTTCACATTTAAATAAACCAAAAGTCAATCCTTGATTGTGAATTTGCGATAATGGTAACTACACCTAGTCCCTACGCAATACTAAATTGCATTTAGAAGGCATTCTTGAGCAAAATTAGAACTTGTGAACTGAGTTAAAAAACATTACGAGAAATTGTCCTTGGCAGAAACAGAGTCGTCTCCATCCTTTCTAATAGATTCATTTCCTTCTAAAGCAAGCGATTCAAGATTGGGTGATGATCCAAAATGCGGGTGGAGGATGTATGCTGACAATGGAGGAGCAACGAGATGTCATCACCATGAGTTGCAAAGTGTGCAATACAAACCATGAAAGAAATTAGAAGTCAGAGCATACCTTAGCCTGCTGGAGTAATATGTTGAACTTCCATCCTCGCCCTTAATAGGAGAACCTGAATGAGCAGAATCAGTTTCTATGCAATTCGTATGTGAAGACCTGGAGAAGAGAAAATTCAACTGAATTATCTGTGCAGCAGATTTCTGGAGGATAAACAATTGTGTATAATCTACTATTACAGTTCAGTAATATGCAAATGAGGAATCCATCATTTGTCGAGTTATTCAGGCATATACTTTGATGGAAGGACAATCCGATAGATGTAAACGAGCAAAAGGAAGATGTGAATTTAGATTTAATACTAGGAAACACCAAAGAAGTGCTTCAGCAAACGAGCCACTTAACCAGAGGAACCCCCACAAAAGAAATAATGCGTATCACAATTAGCAACCTACAAAGCTGCTGATGAAATTCTCCCTTTAAATCCTGGTCTGCCACTGCAGCAAGTTTCTTTCAGAGCTGCTATAAAATTAAAATCTAATTCTCCAACTATTTATCGAGGAATCTGGAATAAATATAGACAAAATCGGCAAAGTTATTTTTTTTTTCTAAAAATAATGTTGGCAAATTGATCCTTGATTATCATCGTGCATTATTCTCTCAGCCAAAAGATCAACTTGTGAAACGAGGTCAACTTGCCCCTGTCCCAGTTCCGTATTATAGATACAGCCAAGCAGAACACTACGATGCTTGAGTTCAGAAGGTTAGTTATATTTCTACTTGAATTCTTGCTCGCAGCAGTAAGATTTCTTGCTCGCAGCAGTAAGATTTGAGGCTAAGAGGATTAGAGAGAGAGAGAGAGAGAGAGAGAGAGAGAGAGAAAAGTGGCAATCCTTAGCAAGACAG
Organism: Psidium friedrichsthalianum; assembly: GCA_019149425.1. Lineage (NCBI taxonomy): Eukaryota > Viridiplantae > Streptophyta > Magnoliopsida > Myrtales > Myrtaceae > Psidium > Psidium friedrichsthalianum. Next base: position 13,130 of record JAGVVM010014564.1, read on the forward strand.
CAGTAATGATATGAACAGTCGGCGAGGGACACAGCGAATAGTTCCGCTTAGAAGGAAAAAGTCGAGTTTGTAACCCAAAAAGAAAACAGAGAAATAACGTAACCAGGAAAAGAAAACATAGCATGACCCTTGAAAACAAAATAGGCAGACAAAAAGTTGACAAGCCAAAGCAGGTTTCGAATACGCAGAGGAATGATCCACGGTTCAAAAGACCGCATGCGCGCACGTTAATGTGCCGCTCCAGAACAATCCGAAAGTAATTTTAGAAGAGAAGGCCTTATCGGTTTCGCAGATCTACAAGAAACAATATATCGAGAAAGGCGAACATCACCTGTACAAGGCGACATAACTACGGGTCTATAGTCTGATCGTGAGCCAGTTGCAGCAATCTCTTGTGCATAAGCACATCCTCGGCCCTCTCCACATTCACGTCCGAAGCGTACCTGATATGCATTGAAGGCGTTAGGAAGCGATAACTAGCGTGATGTTATCAATTAATCTTCAGTCAACACTAATGAGAAGTGCATGGGAGCGAAAGAACCGAAAGATTCATGTTCTGGGCATCGTAATCAGAAGTCGAAGAAGCTAATGAGTGTACGGCCTTGACGAACTCAATGTCCAGCGAATTCCTCGACAAGGAACGATGGATTTGAAAACGTAAACTGCGAGAATAATGATGCGATAAAAGTACTCCGTGTTGCTTCACACATACCGGTGAAGAAATCAGGATGAAAAGCAGAACCAAAATCCGAAATCGCCAGCAAGCACGATGTGAAATCCACAATCACCTGCGAAGGCGTGGAAAATGCGCCGACGCGGACAAGGAGGAGGGGGAAAAAGAAAAATCGAAACGGAGCTTCGATCGAATGGAATGGAGTCGCGAGAGACGCGAGACCGGACGGCGAAGGAGACGGAAGAGAGAGCTAGGGCTTACCGAGTAGGAAGGCTAGCGAAGTGAGACCAGAGCTCCTCGTCCCGAAGCCAGGCGCATGGCCTCTCGTGGCTCGAGCGCTTGAGCCGACTCAGGATCTCGTTGCAGACGTCGCGCTTCCTCCGCGGGACGGAGACGGCGCACTGTGCTCCTGGCTCGCAGCAGCTCGCGCTGTCCTCCATCACCACCATTGAAGTGCCGGAAGCAGGGCGAGAGAGAGAGAGAGAAGAGTGAGGGAAGATGGGGAGGGAGGAGAGGAGATCGTTCTGCGTTGCTATGCTTTTCTCGAGTGAAACAGCCGCAACATATATACATGAACGGGTGACGTCAGCATGCTTATTTATTTATTTATTGGTTTATTGATCTGAAAAATATTTACCTAAACTATCATTCGCAAAGCCGAAGTAATTAGTTAATAAGAAAAGTATTATTATCGACAACAGTTTATGTCTAAATATTTTGTGATGATAAAAATATTTTTTCGGTTATTATATTTATGAGCGATACAAAAAAATTATTTTGAGGAAAATATTTTTCAAGGTATTCAGTTTTTGCAAAATGAATGAGCCTATGCAATCTTATTAATTCTGCTCCCGCTTAAACTTTTCTTTATGTTATTTTATATGAAACATTTTGGAGGATTTCGTATAATCAATTATTTCAAGAGGAATTTGCCAAAAACAAAAAAAATCCTAAATTTCTCTCGTGGGATGTTAACCACCCCAAATTCTTTTCATCTCACCACCATCTCAAACATTATAATGATGCACTGAAAAAATACCTTCCCTTGACTTCCGTTCATCAGAGCCGTTGAAAATCCGATGCGTCGTGGCACAAACTTTTTGCCAATTTTGACAAATTGGTATTGATTTTGGGGAAAAGTGTCAAAACCAATCGAGGAAATTTTAAGGGCTTTGCTTGCATAATTTTTTTTTTTTGTGATTTTGAGAAATAATAGCATGTTGTAAGTCCTAAATTCTTAAAAGGATGTGGATCTATATAATAATTCTATTATTATTTTTATTCATTTTTTTGAGGCTCATAATAGACTGTCAATCTCATAATAGATAAAAAAAACGACTGTCACCTAAGTAGATTCCTAAATCCTTAATTTCGTTGGAACATTTAACGTAAAACAGATTTTGCAGAGGACATATTAAAAAAAAAAATATATTAACAATCGTCCCGACATCTATCACTTGTGAAAACGTATGAAATGAGATGATATGTGATTTTCAAAATTATCAATGGCGCATGTCATCGCTACAGTTGATTGCATGGAAAATTACAGCAATTTCCTTTGTAATAGTCAATAAGTGCCTCGGGATTCCTCCTAACAAAGATCAGAAAAATATATCCGTCCATTAGCGGTGGGTGACTAGGAGTTACAATCAATCAATAACAGATGGTTGGTGAGTTCACGAGGAAAATGAGGAACACAGACGACAGTCGCTACACGAAGAAAGAAGGTGAAATAGTGTGTTTGAGATGCCTTTTTTCTCATTTGTGCGGTTCGAGAATTTACACGTGACGTGGATTAATCAAATTCGTAGAAGCATGCGTACGTTGGTGGAGGCGTTGTGGCGTTCCCTTAATCATAGAAAAAGTGGATATTTGACCTTTTAATTAGAGCAAAAAAAAAAACAATTCCTACCAAAAAAAATAACATAATAGCAAAAAATCGAGAATAAGGAAGACACCCGTTGTCAGTCAGACACACAAATATTGATTTGATAATAGGGGTGTGGGTGAGCATCGGTTTCTTTAACTCGAGAATTCAATGAATGATCTTACCCAACTTGTTCCAAGCCGATTCGCAAGAGGACAGAATAGGTTTCTAGGTGAAATAATTGGAAACCGGCCTTGATATGTTCCGTTCCAATTCTATACCATAAGCCATTTTTTCTACCGAGAACGACCACAGAGATAGTTTTCAACCTTCTTTTTTCAATTATTTGTTTGATAAAGATAAATACGTCATAAATGGTTTTCGAGAAATCCATCATTGTCCATCAAGAAAGATAAATCAACTCAATTAGTCATCCGAAGATAATGGCGAACGAAATCTATTAAAATTAGTAACGGGAATAGGGGAAGAGCCTGCATGCGAAGACAAGTGAGATTCAGGCAATAACCTCAAATAAACAATACTCATTCAACCAAGACTCAAGTTATGTCCTAGTGCATGTCTTTGATCTATTTGATAACGATTCTAATTATCTGATTTATCTTGAAAAAAAAAAAAGGATGAGAAACATGTTGGTAACGTGAATAATTTTGATCTGCTTCTGAGAACAGTTTATAGAGCAAAAAAAGGAATAAAAAAATTGGATTATGAAAAAAGAATTACTATTGACAATCACAAAAAAAAAGGTCTCAGTTCTTTTAAAATATTAAGTTACTTACACTTTTGAACTTTAAGAAATATCCAAAATTAGAATTGAAAATTTACTAACAACTAATTTTTTATATATTTAATAAAAAATATATATCTAAAAAATAGTTGTTATTAAATTTTCAATTCCAATTTTGATATTTCTTAAAGTTCAAAAGTGGTAGGTGAACTGTATATTTTAAAAGAATGGAGACTTTTTTTGTGATTGTCAATAGTAATTCTCTTTTCATAATCAATTTTTTTATTCCTTTTTTTGGCTCTAAAACTGTTCTCAGAGCAGAATCAAAATTATTCACGTTACCAAACATGTTTCGCATCCTTTTTTTTTTTTCAAGAATAGGAATCTATAATTAGAATCGTTAAAATAAGATCCTAAGACACTGCACTAGGGACATAACTTGAGCTGGTTGAATGGATTAGTGTTATTTGAGGTTAGTGCCTGATCATCACTGTCCTTCGAATGCAGGCTCTCTCCCTATTCCGTTAACAAATTTTTAATAGGATTCGTTCGCCCCATTATCTTCCGGATGAATATTGAGTTGATTTATCTTTCTTGATGGACAATGCATGGCATTTCGCGAAAAAACCATTTATGACGTAATTTATCTTTTATCAAAAACAAAATAATTGAAAAAGAAAGTTTGAAAACTATCTTCTGTGGTCGGTTTCTCGGTTAGAAAAAATGGCTTATGGTATAGAATTGGGGAACGGAACATATCAAGGACGGTTCCCAATATTTCACCTAGAAACCTATTACTGTCTCTTGCGAATCGGCGGAACAAGTTGGGTAAGATCAATTCAGTTGGATTCTCGCGTAAAGAGACTCGCGATGACTCACCCACCACCCCTATTATAAAATCAATATTTGGTGTCTGAATGACAAAAAGGCGCGGTTCTTCTTATTCTCGATTTTTTGCTATAATGTTATTGTTTGGTAGGAATTGTTTTTTTTTGCTCTATTAAAAGTCAAATATCCAACTTTTTCTATGATTAGGGAAACGCACAACCAGCCAAAACCAACGTACGCCCATGCTTCTACGAAATTGATTAATCCACGTCACGTGTAAATGTCTCGACGCACAAATGAGAAAAAAACGGCATCTGCAAACACACTTTCACTTCTTTCTTCGGTAGCGACGTCGTCTGTGTTCCTCATTTTCCTCGTGAACTCACCACCCATCTTTCATTGATTTGATTTTAACTTCCTTAGCAACCCACCCATAATCGGACGGATATATTTTTGGATTCTTTGTTAGGAGGAATCCCGAGGCAATTATTGAACTAATTAAAAAGGAAATTGCGTGTAATTTCCATGCAATCAACTGTAACGATGACATGCGCCATGATTAATTGAAAATCACATATCCATCTAATTCATACTTTTCACAAGTGTAGATGTCGAGGACGATGTTAATAAGATATTTTTTTTTATATGTCTCTGCAAAATCTGTTTACGTTAAATGTGCAACGACAGTAAGATTAGGAATATACTTAGGTGGAACAAGTTGTGTATCTATTTTATGAGATTGGACAGTCTATATAGCCGACAAAAAAATGAATAAAAAAATAATAATAAATTATTATATAATCCACTCTTTTAAGAATTAGGACTATACATACATGCTATATTCTCAAAATCCAAAAAAAAAAAAAATTATGCAAGCAAAGCCCTTAAAATTTCCCGATTGGTTTGACACTTTTCCCCAAAATCAAACCCAATTTGTCAAATTAGGGCAAAAAGTTGTGGACAACGACGCATCGGATTTTCAACGGCTACTGATGAACGGAAGTCAGGAAGGTATTTTTTCTGGTCATCCTTATAATTTTGAGATGGTGGTGAGATGAAAAGAATTTGGGGGTGTTAACATCCCACGGAGAGAAATTTTAGGATTTTTTTTTTTTTTGGGCAAATTCCTCTTTGAAAAATTGATATACGAAATCCTCCACATAATTTTTCATATAAAATAACATAAAAAAAATTTTAAACAGGGGAAGCAAGAATTAACAGAAGATCATAGGCTCATTCATTTTGCACAAAAACTGAATACTTGAAAAATCATTTCCTCAAAAATAAATTGTTTTTGTATCGCTCATAAATATAAATAACGAAAAATAATTTTTATCATCACAAAAATATGTAGACATAAAACTGTTGTCTATAATAATAATTTTCTTATTAAATAATTACTTCGGTTATGCGGAATGATAAAGTTTTAGGTAAATATTTTCAGTAAATTAAACAATAAATAAATAATAAGCATGCTGACGTCACCCGTTCATGTATTTTATGTTGCCGTTTCGAATCAGAGAAAAGTCATATCAACGCAGAACGATCTCCTCTCCTCACCCTCCCCATTTCCCTCAATCTTCATCATCTTCTCTCTCTAGCCCTGCTTCCTGCACTTCAATGTCGGGTGGAATGAGGACAGCGCGAGCTGCTCGAGCCAGGGACCAGTGAGCACAGTGCGCCGTTTCTCACGTCGGGAGAAGCGCGGACGTCTGCAACGAGACCTGAGTCGCTCAAGCGTTCGAGCCACGAGGAGGGTGGGGGGGGGGGGCGTGGGACCATGACGCCTGGCTTCGACGAGGAGCTTGGTCTCACTTGCGCTAGCCTTCTCTACTCGGAAGCCCTTAGCTCCTCTCTTCCGTCTCCTTCGTCGTCCGGCGTCTCGCTTCTCTCGGCGACTCCATTCTCATTCGATCGGAAGCTCGGTTTCGATTTTTCTTTTTCCCATCCTCCTGGTCACGCGTCGGCGCATTTCACACGCCTTCGCAGGTGATTGGGATTTTCAACATCGTGCTTGCTGGCGGATTCGGATTTTGGTTCTGCTTTTCATTCCTGATTTCTTACGGTATGTGTGAAAGCAACACGGAGTACTTTGTATAGGCAATCATTATTCTCGGCAGTTTACGTTTTCAAATCCATCGTTCCTTGTCGAGGCAATTCGCGGACCTTGAGTTCTTTCAAGGGCCCGTACACTCATAGCTTCTTCGACTTCTGATTACGATGACCCCAGAACATGAAATCTTCGGTTTTCTTTCGCTCCCATGCAATTCTCATTAGTGTTGACTGAAGATTAATTGATAACATCACGCTAGTTATCGCTTCCTAACGCCTGCAATGCATATCAGGTACGCTTCGGACGTGAATTGTGGAGAGGGCGAGATGTGCTTATGCACAAGAGATTGCTGCAACTGGCTCACGATCAGACTAATAGACCCGTAGTTGATGTCGCCTTGACAGGTGATGTTCGCCTTTCTCGATATATTGTTTCTTGTAGATCTGCGAAAACCGATAAGGCCTTCTCTTCTAAAATTACTTTCGGATTGTTCTGGAGCGGCACATTAACGTGCGCGCATGCGGTCTTTTGAATCCGTGGATCATTCCTCTGCGTATTCGAAACCTGCATTTGGCTTGTCAACTTTTTGTCTGCCTATTGTTCGTTTTCAAGGGTCAGCTATTTTATTTTCCTGGTTACGTTATTTCTCTGTTTTCTTTTTGGGTACAAACCGACCTTTTTGTCCTCTAAGGAACTATTCGCCTGTGTCCTCGGCCGACTGTTCATACATTACTGCTGTCTTGCTAAGGATTGCCACTTTTCTCCTCTCTCTCTCTCTCTCTCTACTCTCTCTCTAATCCCGTTAGCCCAAATCTACTGCTGCGAGCAGGAAATCTTACTGCTGCGAGCAAGAATTCAAGTAGAAAAGTAAAAACTTCTGAACTCAAGCATCGTAGTGTTCTGCTTTGCTGTATCTATAATACGGAACTGGGACAGGGGGCAAAGTGACCTCGTTTCACAAGTTGATCTTTTGGCTGAGAGAATAATGCACGATGATAATCAAGGATCAATTTGCCAACATTATTTTTAGAAAAAAAAAAATAACTCGCCGATTTGTGTCTATTTTATTCCAGATTCCTCGATAAATAGTTGGAGAATTAGATTTTAATTTTATAGCAGCTCTGAAAGAAACTTGCTGCAGTGGCAGACCCAGGATTTAAAGGGGAGAATTTCATCCAGCAGCTTTGTACGGTTGCTAAATTGTGATACGCATTATTCTTTTGTGGGGGTTCCTCTGGTTAAGTGGCTCGTTTGCTGAAGCACTCTTGGGTGTTTCCTAGTATTAAATCTAAAGTCACAATTTCCTCTTGCTCGTTTACATCTATCGGATTGTCCTTCCATCAAAGTATATGCCTGAATAACTCGACAAACTGGATGGATTCCTCATTTGCATATTACTGAACTGTAATAGTAGATTATACACATTGTTTATCCTCAGAAATCTGCTGCACAGATAATTCAGTTGAATTTTCTCTTCTCCAGGTTCTTCCCACATACGAATTGCATAGAACTGATTCTGCTCTTCAGGTTATCCTATTAAGGGCGAGGATGGAAGTTCAACATATTAGTCAGCAGGCTAAGGTATGCATCTGAACTTCTAATTGGCTTCATGTTTTTGTATTGCACACTTTGCCAACTCATGGTGATGACATCTCGTTGCTCCTCCATTGTCAGCATACATTCCTCCGCCCGCATTCTGGATCATAACCCTCACCCAATCTTGAATCGGGTGCTTTAGAAGGAAAGAATCTATTAGAAAGGATGGAGACGCACTCTGTTCATGCAAAGGACAATTTCTCGGTAATGTTTTTAAACTCAACGTTCACAAGTTCTAATTTTGCCTCAAGAATGCCTTCTAAATGCAATTTAGTATTGCGTAGGGACTAGGTGTAGTTACCATTATCGCAAATTCACAATCAAGGATTGACTTTGGTTTATTTAAATGTGAAAATTTAATTATGACTTATAGTTTGGTAGAGATTCTTGTTAGAATCTTGCTCTTCGTGGTTCAATGCCATGAGGAATCCTTGTTAAGCCTTGAATTACCTGCAGTTAATTACAATTCTGCTGTATTGATTTCATATTTTCTAAGGTTTGTGGGTTTATGCAATTCATGCGATTTGGATTCATCTGAGGGCATGCTCTTCTCAACTTTAACTTTCAGTTTTCAGTTTCACTTATCCCAAAGTGTCTTTCCTACTCTTGAGAAGTGGTTGGACGGGGGTGTGGGTGGGGGGGGAGGTGGTTTTGGTTGTTTTTCATCAATGTGATAAAACTGGCAAAAACTGTAGATTCTGGTTTATTTTGAGCCTTACTTAAATTGTGTATATTTCATGTAGACCCATGCACGAAGTAACTTTTTCAACTGAAGATAAACCGAAGCTTCTCAGTCAGGTACTCCATATTTCTCTTTGAAACCCCAGCCCCATTACAAGAGGATCGTGTGTCCACGGGAAAAGTGTACGAGGGATCCCCATAAGTTTTTAAACTTTAGTTTGGCAATTTCATTGATTTGACTGTTGCGAACATGCTTGGTTGGCTTGAATTGAATGAGCATAATTCAATATATCTTAACTTCTTAGGATACTTCTGGGAGTGAGTATAATGAGCACCAAGGGGTTTCCTCTGATTCACAACCTAGAAGCTAGAAATATTCAAGAAATTCAGAAAAGAATAAGTGTCTTGGCATCCTGCTTATGAATAAAACACCTGTCAGATGATACACAACCTTTTCGCTTCATTTTTCTTTTTTTTTGTAGTCAGAGTTCTCTCTCCCAAGCACGCACACGCATTAGATAACTTACTCTCACACATTCTTGAGTCTTCCAGCAAATTTTCCTCGGAAAAGAAAGGCTCCCAACTTCAGTTGTTTGCAGATAATAGCTTTTATAGGCTGATTTGAAATTGAAAATCACATGCTACTCTGCTGCCATAGCACCTCCTCTTTCCCATTGAAAACCCTGAAAGGCATAAAGCATGCCAAACAATTACGAAAGAGTAAGACCTCTCAATCTTGCGTTTTGCTGTAGAATTCAATGTGGTGCCCAGCCAACCTTCCATTTGCTCTTCTATTTTTTTCCTTCACCAGAGCATCCTTTTGTGTTGCTAACCAAAAAATGTCGTGAAATGAAACCATTCAATATTGAACCCCGCACTATTTGTCTTTCCAAGAGATCATGTTCAATGCTAAAAGGTCCTCCCTTTGCTCTATAGATCCACCTCCAAGGGCTCATCTTGATGCTGCCTCTTTACACTCTGATTATCCATCAGTTGTGACAAGTAGTGAACTTCGTTGCTATACAGACTCCAAAAACATCATTTTTCGGATAAAGAATGTCATTTACATTTAGTTGGAAGAGCTTTCTTTTAGGGATGAAGGGATCTCACCCCTAACTGCCTTCCCCTACACTCCCCCCCTTTCCCCAAGACTTGGTTACACCACCAACTTTCATTGAATCATATTTAAAATATTCTACGGGTGGCCCCAAAGGAACCTCATTTGGATGCTTCCTAATCTTCTTTTGAGTATAAACTAGGCGTAGAATATAGAGACATGTAGTAAATAGGAAGGTTCCATACCGTACTCTTACTGAGTGCAAGTCTTCAACCCTCTGAAAGGTTCCGAAATCGCGAGTCTTCACAAGAACTTTCAATTATCTGTTTCCATAGGGCTTTCTCCTTCACTTTAGCGCCCAAAGGACGCCCCAAAGTATTCATACGAAGAGTTGCCCGTTTATGTAACAAAACATCCACTAAGATGTGGCCACCTGTAACCATCACCCAATTGAGTGAGTGCAGTCTATCTTTAGACCTGATAATCCTTAAAAGCATGAAACAATGCCCTGGAAATTCAAAAGTATCTGCGTATCTCTCTTACTGAAAAGTATTGGGTCGTCACAGAAAGTAGGGTATATTTGTTGATACATTACCAATGGGAACAAACAACAGCATCCAATTGTAACTCTTTCCTCTTAGCATTCAACTCTTCTAAGTTCTCAGCAGTTGAATCCTTGATTACCAGGTAAGAAGTGAAAATCTGAGTGAAGTTTAACTCAATAATGCCTAGATTTGATTTGTAGTTGTGCATGGGCATGCTACATCGCTTTCCTAATTACTTGGTAGATCAACAATTTCCTCATGTCATTTTTTGTATGAATTTGCAGCTGACTTCGTTACTTGCTGACGTGGGTCTGAACATCCAAGAAGCACACGTGTTTTCTTCAATAGACGGTTACTCTTTAGATGTCTTTGTGGTTGATGGCTGGCCTTATGAGGTAATCTTTCTTGCTTTAACTGAATCTGCTGGTATAACTCATCAAACATTGTATTACACTCACTATTCTTGCCGATCACATGGTTCTGTCAAAGTATTACATCATTCCCTGTCATCAAATCTTTTTCTTTCTTCTCTTAAATGCTTAAAAATAAATTAACAAGCTGTGAGGAGCTAAAATTAAGTTTTGCATGATGTCATGTCCTGGCTCATTCTCGAGGATGTACTAGTATAGGGGGGAGTTGCACTGAAGCCATTGCTTTTGAAAATTTCAGGAAACAGAGCAGCTCAGAATTGCTTTGGAGAAGGAAGCTTTGAAGTGTGAGGTACTTAGCCTCTAAAATTCGACCGACCTAAGTAAATGATTATCAAATCTGTTAAGCACATTGTTCAATTTCTTTTTGGGTTTTTACTTATTGATTACGGCTAGCGAAATCTGAATTAGTCAAAAGAAAAGTCAACCCAGTAGGCCGGGGTTTTTTGACCCCCAAAAAAAAGAAAAGAAAAGAAAAGAGAGTAGGCCAGGGTTTTAACTTTAGGATTAAGAATTTGAATGTCCACAAGTTTCCTCAATTTGACTTCTGCCTTTCGCACTTCACAGTGAATAGACCACTGATATGAAAAAGAATTTCTCCTTGGTTGGAAAGTACTTGAATCTGACATAGTTTTCTTTTCCCTTTTTCTAACACGCCATCGTCAAGTGAAATGGACGGATATTATTCCTCAAATTACATCTCATTGCTTTTGCTATATTGGCATATAATAGATGCATCTAGGCGCCATAGTAAGAAAATCTTCTTCATTTTATGAAGATCTCTCTTTTCTACACAAGGAAACAATCTCTAGAATCTGCGCAGCGTTAAAACACTGTGTGTGCATACTGTCAATATCGGCTCTGGTGGTCTCAAAAGTCTTTCTAATCTTTAAACGCTTAACTCTCTGTTTCATTGGAAGGTAGAATTCATTTCGTTATTTTCATTTCATCCTTTGCAAGGAAGGAACTTTATTATAGTATTATTGTCAATGTTTCATCTTCTTGTGTTATTTGCTAAACTGATGGTTCTTTGACAGAAGCATGCTCAGACAAAATCTCATGCATCATCTCATTTGAGCAATGTGGAGCAAGCAGGAATAAAGACGGAGCATGATTACGTGCCAATTCCAAATGATGGAATCGATGTTTGGGAGATTGGTTTAAATAATTTGAAGTTTGAGAAACAGGTTGCATCAGGATCTTATGGCAACTTGTAAGTCTTTTGTGCCTTTGAGTTTGCTATATATCCCAATGCTGCTGTAGTTTCCTTTTTCTATTGGTTTTTATTTTTCAGTTACAAGTTCGCTGGAGTTTCCTTAATTATTTCCTTTGCAGGTACAAAGGCACGTACTGCAGCCAGGATGTGGCCATTAAGGTCCTCAAGCCTGAGCGTCTAAATGAAGAGTTGCAAAGCGAGTTTGCACAGGAAATTTTTATTATGAGGTTTGTCAAATTATTTTTTGTTTTCCAAACTGAATTTGGATCACTAATTGAACCTCCTTGGTGGATTAATCACACATCCATTCACATTTTGGAACTATTTAACATGAAGAGATTCGATTTTTTTATGTCCTTTGGTTTTCTGTAATTAATCAGTCCACCCCCACCGCCCCCCAAAAAAAAGACCAGACCCAACACCAAAAAAGAAAGAAAGACAGAAACCCAATAGTAAAAAGAGAAAAGGTCTTCGTCATGCATTTGGGCAGTGAGGAGGCATGGAGAGTGGACCACTGCCTCCTTTCCCTCTGTGACAAAAGCTCTGATGAAATGCAGGAAAGTTCGGCACAAGAATGTCGTCCAATTTATTGGAGCATGTACGAAGCCTCCAAACTTGTATATTGTGACAGGTAAATTTATTGAATTGGTGATAGATATATGAACATACTTTATGTGTGATAGATTTATTACGTGACACTTTGTTTTTGTTCTTGTGAATTTGTAGTAATTTTCTTTTGTTTTTTTAAATAAAGAATTTGATGCTCAGTTGTCCTCCAAATTTTGACTTGCTCCTTGTTTGCTCTTTCCCCAGAATTCATGTCAGGTGGAAGTGTGTATGACTATCTGCATAAGCAGAAAGGTGTCTTCAAGCTTCCTATGTTGCTTAAAGTAGCTATTGATGTGGCAAAAGGAATGCATTACTTGCATCAGAATAACATTATTCACAGAGATTTGAAGGCTGCCAATCTATTGATGGATGAGAATGAAGTAGGTTTCTTTTTCCCCTAAAATTCTGAGGAGTACCTTCATCTATATATGCTTTGCTGACTGGAATACCTACAACTGATCTAAATGTAGGTGCCATCAAACATCACCATAGATTTCCTCTATTTATTCTGTAAATTTCACATGGAGATTTTCAACAATTGTTTTAATTACTTTTCTAATTTTCATCTCAATTTCTTGTTTGGCTAGCATGTTCAGTTGCATTATTCTGTGTTCTAATCTGCTTAATCCTTAGATAAGCACGGGTTTGCATTGGCATTTTGAGAGACACTTCTGACTTCCTGAGATGGTACTCTTGTATGAAATAAATTCCAGTGCACTTGCTTCACTTGCTTTAGATAATGTGAGAGGATAGCACTATGGAAATCATGTCCTTTGAAGAAAATTAGGAAATAAACTTCTGCCTTCTTGACTAAAAAGTAGGACACGGAATCCTGCTCTCCTTTTGTTGAAGCCTTGTAGGTTGCCAGGATACTCAGTTTAGGGATGAGGAGAGGCTTGATGACACTTATTTATGCTCTGTTACGTATCATTCACTAGCTATTTGGTAAAATCATCTTCAATCTATGGTAATATATCTTTGCCATCATGAAACTTATATTTCCTTTGTCTTGCAGGTTGTTAAGGTTGCAGATTTTGGTGTTGCCAGAGTGAAAGCTCAATCGGGAGTTATGACTGCTGAAACCGGAACATATAGATGGATGGCCCCAGAGGTACTTCCATTCTGATAACTTAAGTTCTCTTCATCATTGATCGTTTTACATGAATGGGTGCAATATCTAGGTATTCTACCGAGGCTGATAGCTGCCACTACTTGTCTTCTTCTATACGTGAGAATCAATCCATGGCCATTTTTGGTCTAGTAAACAACGTTGTGATTAATCATCTTAACAAGCAGCATCTCATCACCGTGACATTATAGTTACATCTAAATGATGGAAATTCACTTAATTTTATGTATGTTTTCTTGGAAGTCCTGACGTGTATTATTTGAGAGACATTTACATTTTTCTGTCCCGCAAGCACCATGGACCTGCCATCAAGAGATCTCTTGATTTCATCTAAGGGAAATAAAATTATGAAATAGAAAGAAAATGAGATCCTAGGATTTAATTACTGGTCACACCCAAATCTAGTTCTAGTCTTTTACTAGCTGGATTGTTGTATTACTGAGAATGGTTGATTTGTACACAGAGTTGCTTGTTGGAATGTGCAGTAGATTGATCTTCCTTTCTTGTTCCTAATATTAGTGCCAGTCTATAAATCTAGATAGAGTTACAAGGCATACAAGAAGTACTCAACCATGAAAATCTGCCATTTTCCTCTGCCTCTTTAATCTCATTTATCTGTGTTAATGTTACTGTATTTTCTCTTTAATCAGTATCAACGATGCTGTCTTATAACTTGAGTTAACACCATCACATTCTTCTCACACACTTTATTTTCCATTTAAGGTCATTGAACACAAGCCATATGATCACAAGGCCGATGTTTTCAGTTTTGGTATTGTATTATGGGAGTTACTAACTGGAAAGGTAAATTTCTGACAGAAACTATTATTTATGGTACATTCCTCTTCTTTATTTCCTTAGTCATGCAGTTTATGTCTCGCTCCTCAGCTTCCATATGAGTGCTTGACTCCGTTACAAGCAGCTGTTGGAGTGGTTCAGAAGGTATGTACAAAGTTTCTAGTATTGATGGTCCAATGGCCTATGCTTCTATTCAGCCATATATCCAACAAATGGGATAAAAAACGACTTTGAACCTTAAATCTCAAATGTTAGGTTTAGCCCTTCTACAAGAAATTTTCGTTTCTTGCTCTTGTATGCTGTGATTATATGAATGGTATTCACTGGTGGGCGTCATACATATTTATCTCAAACCTTAATAAGAAATGTCAAGCATCTGGGAAAGTTGCAACTTTGCTGTCCTGTCGATCTTTTTGCTGTTGGAAACTCCAAATGTCCTGATCGTGTTTTCTTTCTCTTTTCTGGTCGTCATTAAGCCATGGTGCTTTTTCATGAGACAAAGGTTGTAATCGATGCAACTTCAGAAATAATCTTTATGAGTAACGGATATTGGGTGACAAAAATAAAAATACGGTGAATTAAAGTTCTGCGTTTATCGACTAAACTGCAATTCATTGCAAAACTGATGGATCGCCTGAGAAAAAAGAAAATCTATCAGTTGAGACTGACTTGAGGACTTTTTGTTCCTTAACCCCAAAAGAAAGCGGAAAGAAGACCCGTCGAGAATTTCATCAAATCCAGAACAAGTCAAATGGTGCTATCAACTTTGCTTTTTTTAAATGAGCTTGCAGAAATGGGATATTGTAGAACTTCTACATTACACGAGATTGTGTTAATTCGACGTTGTTTCAGGGACTCCGGCCTACCATCCCGAAACACACTCACCCAAAGCTTGGTGAGCTACTGCAGAGTTGCTGGCAGGTGGATGCACAGATGAGACCCGACTTTGTTGATATAATCACAATCCTCCAGCAAATGTCCAAGGAGGTGAGTCGTCATTGCGCACACGACCCCATTCCATGTCCATGAAAATCTTCTCAGACTGAACTATTTGAAGTAACTCAGTCGTTCCGTCCTTTTGAGTCTCATGGTGCTATTGGACTAAAAAAGACCCTTTAAATAGGAAGTTCTCTTCAGTGAAGAATTTGAAAATTTTGTTCTTCCTAGCCCTCCCTTAGTATTTCCGCTGGTCATCCCCCCTGATAGGATTTCTCTGCCCTTATGGAAAATGAGGCAAAAGGCCCCGTTTCCGGTGTCGTCTCTTGGACTGCCGATTAATATTCAGTTTCAATTGCAAAACTGGGTTCTTTCCAGTGTTTTCCGCCGTTGAGTATTGTAGATTGGCCATCTTTCTACTTTGGTTTTGATTTGCTTTCTTTGCTAAACTCAGCTCCTTGACCGCCGGTTCAACTTCACGTCAGCTTGATTTTTGAGATGTTGCGTATGAAACAGGTTGCGGAAGAGGGGGACGATCGGCGCAAGGAGAGGCCCGGTAAATTCATGTCCGTACTCCGGAGAGGACATCATTGAATCGCAGGAGCAAGCATCATGATGCTCACCCCGGTCAAGTAGGCCTTTTATTTTCTTCTGCATATAAGATCTGTACAGTTCCAGTAAGCTGAAAGGAACACGCAGTGTATCAATGCTTATCCTTGCATTATATCGTTGATTAGTGATGTAGTCAATTATCACGTCAAGACAATTTCTTTGCCTATCCGACTTGCAGTTCCCCTTTGTTCTTGTCATTCCATCGGCTGGAAAAATAATCGAAAAAGTCCTAAGCTTAATGTATTTTTATAGTCATAAACCTTTTAATTATACCAGTTCAGTCCTAAACATTTTCACATTTTGTCAGTTGGGTTTATCCGGCCAATTTTGATAAAAAAAATCTCTTATGTGAATGCCGGCTGTTCTACGTGACACCTCATGAAGAAAATAGTAATGTTTTAGCAAGTTTTTCAAATTTTATTTATTTATTTTATTTATTCTTCTTAATTTTTCCTTCTTCGCTTTTTTTTTTTTTTACTGTGGCTGACTGGTGAGGGTCGCTAGGCCATGTTAGCAATTTTTGTAAGAGATTTAGGATCGAATCGCCAAAAATCCCCTGGCGACACGTATTTGTAAGTGATGGTTGAGGAGTACCCCTTATGTAGAGCACCATGAAACTCTTTCTAACCGGAATTCCATGGACGCTTGCTTAATGGCTTTCGGCCCCTCCGCGAAATCCGTCACTTTTGCCCCTTCAAAGCTTGAATCTCGACGTTTGCGGCAACTAACCAAAGCATCAAGAAAGTGTGACCGAGACAGCTAGACTCTTCTTTCTTCGGCCGGTAGATTTAAGAAACGAAACGAATCAAAGTAAACTTCCCGTCTCTAGGATAGTCGTCTAGAAGAAGGTAAAACATATCCCACTCGTCGTAAAAAAAAAAAAAAAGTTTAAAGTTTCGGGAAATTTTTTGAAAATTATTAAGTTATGAAGAAGGATCCCCGCCAAAATGCGATGGTCATAGTATCTCTCTATATCATAAAGCAAATCGAAGCACTCTTTTGACCGCACAGCCTTCAATGCTCATGTTGGCCCTGAATGAATGAGAGAGAGAATTAACATATGTATGTCACTAAAAAATAGACAAAACGGTAAAAAAAAAAT
>JAGVVM010014567.1:0-12062 GCA_019149425.1 Psidium friedrichsthalianum
GACAGAACGGTATAGAAATTGTGATGTCCCTATCGAATAGCTTTGAGCAGACAACATCGGAAATGTTAAAATCCCTTTTAAAATAAGTCTGTCATGTAATATTTAGATGGACATGTTCGGTGAAGATGAGAATAATTTTCGGTATGCAAATATCCGTGCCTGCTTTCTGATCCAATAGTTAGTATCCATATCCCATTGTCGCTGGATTGCAGCAACATAAGAGCAACACTACAGGTTCATCGAGTTGTCATTTACATAAAAACGAATGTTCAATATAATCTATGGGTTTCAAGCCTTTGCGAACTGCGAATGGACACAATTTTTTCCAAACCTTGAGAAGTACGAATGGACAAAATTTTGTTCCAAACCTTGCGAGCTGCCAATGACACAACTTTTGGTCTAAACCCTGTGCACTACCAATGAGCACAACCTTGTTCTAAACCTTGCAAAGTACGAATGGACACAACTTTTGTTCGAAAAATTGCGACCCCAATTTTGTTACGAACCTTGTGAAGTGCCTCATTGGACACAACTTTCGATCCAAACTTGCCAAATATCAACGGACACAACTTTTTCCAGCAATATGAGAACAACACCATAGGTTCGCAAGTTTTCATATACAATTATAGGCTATTACCCACGGCTGTTTAATAAAATCTATGTATTCAACTGATAGTAAAAGTTCGATTCTAGTCTAGTTATACAGCACTTGGTACAAGAATGAAAGAATATAAATGTTGGTATGAAAACAATTAGAAGCTCTAATTAGAATGCAAAGTATAGAGGAATATAAAAGAAAAAGGAGCTCCTAATCATGGAAAAAGCAAAGAGCTTATCCCGAAGTCAGAACGGGAAATTACCTTTTTTCTGCACAGCATCTTCTCCAGCCAACCATATGAGCATGTACAGAAGAAGATCCATCACTCAATCACATTCCCAAGTGTCTTGTAAATAGCCATTCATTACCTCAAAGTCTACATCAAATGTTGGAAAACCCTCCTCTTTATCTTCAACCCCTCCTACCAAAAAATAATAAACAATTCATAAATTATATTTTGCACAACGACTCATAAATATAGAAAGTGACTGAAACACATGTTATAATAGCAATATTATAGATTGCTTATATCATATTAACGCGTAAAAAACTTTTTTCTGCTACAGAATCTATCTTGACATACTCTAATTCTAATAAATATTGAAACTTAAGTAAAGTATATTATATTTTTTTGGGTAATATATGAGCTGTATTTGACTCCCTAAAAAGGTCGTCTAGAAAAACCTTTCTTGTCAAGTGTCTGAATAGAGCTGCTTGCTCTGCTGAAGATCCTTTTACAACCAACGAGATCAAAGACCATCATCAGCAGCAGCTTCCCACTGTCAAAACGATAAGAAAACGACAACAAAATCGGTAGGGCCAGAAAGATGTCACAGCAACGACATCACCCTCCAAAAATGGGATCGAATCCCCGGTTGACAATCGAGTGCAAAAGTCATAGGATCGTACGGTCTGTATTTGACATCGAGCCGCCATCACATTCCCATCCATCCCCCACCGACGTCATCGCAGCATTTGTTCCCAGGTGGGCCCCACAACTTGCCAAGCTGTACTTCAAGGCGACCCCCTATGGAGAGTGACGTGGCTGTGACCAGAAGGCCAGTACTCGAAGCGGCGCCGTAGCCACAGTGGCCACATCGCAGCACATTGCATGTCAACACAGTCAAATCTTCTCTCTCTCTCTAAATCTATGAGTTAAGCCGGTCTGAAATCATATCTGAAATCTCCAGAAATGGCTGCACGGCAATCATTTGAGAGCATCTTGGGGCAAACTTTGCCATAACTTCCTTATATATTGCAGAAGCATGTCTCCGCTTAACCACCCAGTTTCAACCTCTGATACGTTTGCGAGGGCTTTCTCTTCAGGCGATCATGGCTTTCAATTCGAAGCTTGGCCACGTAGTTGCTGTAGTCACCCTCAGCGTACTCCTTCTAATGGCAGCTTCTGGTCAGTTATCAGTATTCTCTGTATGTGTGTGTGTTTTTTTGTGGGAACCGTTTTTCATCGTTAGTGGTCTGGCAGATTCCGAAACAGGACATCATGGGTGCTTAAATGCAATGGCTGGGAGCGTCCTGAAGAAAGACAGCAGAAAGGTGAGAGCTTTCACGTGTTCAGGGTTGTTACTGTTGGATGAACAAATCAGCAAAAATGCGAAGTGTGACGTGTTGGACTTTATTACAGATAATGCACACTTTTGAGAAAGATGGAGGAAGCAAGATCGCCAATGGAGAGTTGAGGGGGGTCCCTTCAGGCCCAGATCCAATGCACCACCATAAGGGCAGTCCTCAAAGGCCACAGACTCCATGAAAAACCTTGGCTAGCTCTTGTATCAGCAGCACTTTTTTCGACTCAGTCGTGGACTTTTGAGATACTGAGGTATCTTTTTAGATAGTGCTAATATAGCCTTAGCCTCAAATAGCTAAGAAATAATTTAGGTAAGGTAACTTTTCTGTTTGTTGGAGAAGATGAAGTAGTTAAGTGTATCATGGGCTGTCTGTAGTTCCTTTGTGTTTTACCTTGTTTGTGAAAGCATGAACGTGTGCTGATGTTAGTTCGAAATTTCGTTAAATTGCTTGCAGAAAAGTACATGGTGTGCATTTTGGAGTAAACCCGTTCAGTGAAACCAGGATAAAAGGGTGACGTTAGTGTATGAGCACTGCAATAACTAACCTTGAGCTGCTACAGAGAAAAGAAAAGGAGAGAGACGGGACATTCATGATGATGTAGAGATAGTGACAGGCTGTAATAACGACCGAAAGCACAGCACTCTTTCCCAGCAGAGGATCGACAGATAATTTTTCCAAGTGAAATTGACCTTTGCTTCTGGTTTACATTTTGAAAAAAAATGGCCCACTGGTACTCATTCCTGATTGAAAATCTTGACTTGATGAGTGAAACTCGAGTGCAAACTGAGACTCGTTCATTTATGCAGTCCCAACCAATAAACCACCATCCTTATCAGACACGAACCTTTAACTATCCAAGTAGCCAATGTTAATCAAATGACGAAACTGTGGAGGACAGTTATTTTCAAAGACATTGTCAAATCTCAAACAGTTCTGCTTGTTCCTTCATGCAGCCAACAAAGATCCCAACACAATGTCGTTTGGTTTCGTGGGCATGTTTTTTTTATGACATTTAGCGCATCCTCCAACCTGCCTGCATGACTATAGAGATCCACCAAGCAACCATAGTTTTGGCTCAATTCCATGAACATTCTTCATGATATGAAAGTACCCTAGTCCTTTATCAAGTAAACCAGCATGACTACAAGCAGGGATCGCTCCCGTAAAAATAACTCCGTCTGGCTTGAATCCTTCCTCCTGCATCCTGCTAAATAACTCTAGAGCCATCTTAGCATGCCCATTGGCTGCGAACCCTGCAATTATAGTGTTCCACGACACGGGAGTTCTTTTTGGCATTTTGTCAAATATGAGGTGAGCATTCTCAATACCCCAGCACCTGTAATACATGTCTATCAAGGAGTTGCATGCCCTTATATTGTCCTAGAAGTATTGATTCATGACAAACCTATGTATCCACAAGCCCAATCCATGCATGTTCCGACGGTGCTACATGCTAAGTTGCATCGACCCTAACACGCGGAACGACACGACATGATATGCCAACAAGTTATCTCTAAAAAAAAAAGAGAATTTCGACATGTTGAGACACATCGTATATTAAATGTATATATTTATATATAGATGATAAATTAACATTTTTATGATTATTACAATCAAATTAATTTGATTTATATTCATGATTTTTTAATTTATTTTCAAATATAATATATAATATACTTCGCATGGAAATTACTTGGGTAGAAGGGACCATTATTTAAATAATTCGTCATAATTATGAGGACAAAAGCTTGACCCAAAAAATAAGAAAAGAAGAAGATAAAAACAAATAAGATGGGAATCGAATCTACGCCATTCATCACGGGCGCTAGGGTTACACCATCTTCTTCATTTCAACAACCTTCGTGCCTCTTTATGTGTTCCTCCTGACTCTCTCTGCAACCTCGCCCTCCTCTCCACCTCCCTCCTCACCAGCTCTCTCCATCCCTTCCTCACCATCGCTCTCTACCACCATCGTCTCCTCTCCATGCACCATCCCTGCTATGCCTACCACCATGCGCCTCGGATCTGTGTCAGACACGCTCGATCCATGTCACCGTCTCGCTATCCCTAATGCTAGTGTTGGTGCTTCCTTGGCTAAATGCTAGTGTT
Organism: Psidium friedrichsthalianum; assembly: GCA_019149425.1. Classification (NCBI taxonomy): domain Eukaryota; kingdom Viridiplantae; phylum Streptophyta; class Magnoliopsida; order Myrtales; family Myrtaceae; genus Psidium; species Psidium friedrichsthalianum. The sequence continues at coordinate 4,295 of JAGVVM010014567.1, forward strand.
CCATTTAGCTCTTTATAACGTTAGAGACTAATTTTTCTACTTTAGCTTATTACCACTTTTTTTTTACTTGGTAGGAGATATATCTTTTGTCTTTTTCAATTTTCCCTTTCCTTTTATCTTTTCTCGAATTTTTGTCTGATTGATTATATTAAATCAAGTTAAGATATATCCTAACAAAAATTTATTCGTGCAATGAAATTAATAATACTTAAAACTATGATCAATTTGTATTCTTATAACGGAATGTATTTTTTTTATTTACTTTAGTTTTCAATGAAATGGATAGTTTAAATTATCTATAGACATAAGATACGTATTTATCATCAAAAACATATTTTTAATGCTCACAGAATTTTCTTTTGACAGAGCTAATTTTTCTTAAAAATCTAATTTGGATAGAAGGTGTGTATACTTTGTTAAAAAGAGGGTTAATATCACGAAAAACCCTAAACTGGTACGCCCGTGACAAATTTACCCCAAACTAATTTTTTGACCATGAAAAACCCTAAACTGGTATACTTATGAGAAATTTACCATCCGTTAACTTTCGTCAAATTTCACCGTTAAATTTGCTGACATGGATGACATTTGTGCCTTGGTACGCTGATGTGGACATAGTCTACGTGGGAATCTCATATGATTGATACCACGAAAAACCTCAAACTGGTACATTAGTGACAAATATACCCTAAATTGGTACATTTTTGATAAATTTACCCAAACTGGTACATTTTTGACAAATTTACCCCAAACTAATATACTATGTGACAAATTTACCCTTGCACTTTTCTATCCTTTGCGACTTTTTTTTTAATTTCTTTGGCAAATACATGCTGAATGTTTTTTTGGGCATATTGATTGTTTTCAAGTGCACCTAAGTGTTTGAAAAATAAAAAGTGCAGCAAAGTGTGATTATCATCCTTAAAATTTACCTTCTTTTAAAGTTTAGAGTTACAAAGTTTGCACAGGAAAATGACAAAAAGCATGAACTCGCTCTCAAAATGAAAACAATCCCACTTTTCAGACAACTAAATAAAAGGCATCAACCTCCACTGGAGGTTCAAAAGCATGTTCTATACAAGCTTTACAAAATAACCTTTATATCTGACTTGAACAAGTTTCACAAAATAGCCTTTACACCAAACATCCAACCTGCCAACAACCCATCTACACCAGACAACAAAGGTTCAAAAGCATGTTCTATATCACAACCTTCCAAAAAAAGCTTTACAAAACAAGCTTTGCACCAGATAGCAGAGGTCTAAAAGCATGTTCTAGACTTGAACAAGCTTCACAAAATAAGCTTTACACCAGACATCCAACTCTCCCATTAGATTCATTGTCTTGCTTCACTTTGAGATTGTTGAGTTTGAAAGGGTCCAGAAACTTGGCTTGATTTATGTATGATTTGCACCACCTCGACGAATTTCTTGTACTATGTTACTGCCGGGCATCTGAAATTAAGGGAAAGACATGATGTTATTATGCTAAGCTCAGTAGATTAAAATTTCCTTAAGAAAAATAAATGTTTACCCTTAGATATGAATTTCCAGTGGCTTCAAATACATAAAATCCATATCCTTGTAGGATCTATAAGAAGACAAATCATATCAACATTTACTTTGGCACTATGAAAAATTAGCATATAAATCATTAACAAGTAATATATATATATATATATATATATATATATATATATATACTTGTTAATGATTCATATGCTAATTTTTCATAGTGCCAAAGTAAATGTTGATATGATTTGTCTTCTTATAGATCCTACAAGGATATGGATTTTATGTATTTGAAGCCACTGGAAATTCATATCTAAGGGTAAACATTTATTTTTCTTAAGGAAATTTTAATCTACTGAGCTTAGCATAATAACATCATGTCTTTCCCTTAATTTCAGATGCCCAGTAACATAGTACAAGACAAGAAATTCGTGGTGGTGGTGCAAATACAAATCAAGTTTCTGTTTCTTTACTCAACAAACTCAAAGTCTCAAAAGACAATGAATTAATTGGAGTTGGTCTGGTGTAAAGCTTATTTTGTGAAGCTTGTTCAAGTCTAGAACATGCTTTTAGACCTCTGCTATCTAGGCAAAGCTTGTTTTGTAAAGTTTTTTTTGGAAGGTTGTGATATAGAACATGCTTTTGAACCTTTGTTGTCTGTCTGGTAAATGGCTTGTTGGCAGGTTGGATGTTTGGTGTAAAGGCTATTTTGTGAAACTTGTTCAAGTCAGATATAAAGGTTATTTTGTAAAGCTTGTATAGAACATGCTTTTGAACCTCCAGTGGAGGTTGATGTCTTTTTATTTAGTTGTCTGAAAAGTGGATTGTTTTCATTTTGAGAGCGAGTTCATGCTTTTTGTCATTTTCCTGTGCAACTTTGTGACTCTAAACTTTGAAAGAAGGTAAATTTTAAGGATGATAATCACACTTTGCTGCACTTTTTTATTTTTCAAACACTTAGGTGCACTTGAAAACAATCAATATGCCCAAAAAAACATTCAGCATGTATTTGCCAAAGAAATTAAAAAAAAGTCGCAAAGGATAGAAAAGTGCAAGGGTAAATTTGTCACATAGTATATTAGTTTGGGGTAAATTTGTCAAAAATGTACCAGTTTTGGGTAAATTTATCAAAAATGTACCAATTTAGGGTATATTTGTCACTAATGTACCAGTTTGAGGTTTTTCGTGGTATCAATCATATGAGATTCCCACGTAGACTATGTCCACATCAGCGTACCAAGGCACAAATGTCATCCACGTCAGCAAATTTAACGGTGAAATTTGACGAAAGTTAACGGATGGTAAATTTCTCATAAGTGTACCAGTTTAGGGTTTTTCATGGTCAAAAAATTAGTTTGGGGTAAATTTGTCACGGGCGTACCAATTTAGGGTTTTTCGTCATATTAACCCTCTTTTTTAACAAAGTATACACACCTTCTATCCAAATTAGATTTTTAAGAAAAATTAGCTCTGTCAAAAGAAAATTCTGTGAGCATTAAAAATATGTTTTTGATGATAAATACGTATCTTATGTCTATAGATAATTTAAACTATCCATTTCATTGAAAACTAAAGTAAATAAAAAAAATACATTCCGTTATAAGAATACAAATTGATCATAGTTTTAAGTATTATTAATTTCATTGCACGAATAAATTTTTGTTAGGATATATCTTAACTTGATTCAATATAATCAATCATACAAAAATTCGAGAAAAGATAAAAGGAAAGGGAAAATTGAAAAAGACAAAAGATATATCTCCCTACCAAGTAAAAAAAAAGTGGTGTAATTTAAAATAATAAGCTAAAGAAGAAAATTAGTCTCTAACGTTATAAAGAGCTAAATGGAACACTAGCATTTAGCCAAGGAAGCACCAACACTAGAATCGCTACATCGATGCGATACGTGTCCACAGTCCAACACATCAATGGGCCGAACATGCCGTCGACATGCGATCGAGCGTGTCTGAGAGTTCAGAAAGGAAACTAAGTGCATTTGCAACCCTAGAAACATGTTTCATACCAGATTCGAGGCAAGGTAGGCATTAGGGATAGGAGACAATGACAGTGGAGCACTGGACCAGATCCGAGGCGATGGTGGTGGAGAGCAGCGATGGTGATGGAGAGGAACGATGGACGTAGAGAGCTTCATGAAGGTGGAGAGGTGGAGAGGAGGGCGAGGTTGCAGAGAGAGTCGGAGGAACACATAAAGAGGCATGAAGGTTGTTGAAATGAAGAAGATGGTGTAACCCTAGCGCCCGTGATGAATGGCGTAGATTCGATTCCCATCTTATTTGTTTTTATCTTCTTCTTTTTTTTCTTTTTTGGGTCAAGCTTTTGTCCTCATAATTATGACGAATTATTTAAATAATGGTCCCTTCTACCCAAGTAATTTCCATGCGAAGTATATTATATATTATATTTGAAAATAAATTAAAAAATCATGAATATAAATCAAATTAATTTGATTGTAATAATCATAAAAATGTTAATTTATCATCTATATATAAATATATACATTTAATATACGATGTGTCTCAACATGTCGAAATTTTCTTTTTTTTTCTTAGAGATAACATGTTGGCATATCGTGTCGTGTCGTTCCGCGTGTTAGGGTCGATGCAACTTAGCATGTAGCACCGTCGGAACATGCATGGATTGGGCTTGTGGATACATAGGTTTGTCATGAATCAATACTTCTAGGACATATAAGGGCATGCAACTCCTTGATAGACATGTATTACAGGTGCTGGGGTATTGAGAATGCTCACCTCATATTTGACAAAATGCCAAAAAGAACTCCCGTGTCGTGGAACACTATAATTGCAGGGTTCGCAGCCAATGGGCATGCTAAGATGGCTCTAGAGTTATTTAGCAGGATGCAGGAGGAAGGATTCAAGCCAGACGGAGTTATTTTTACGGGAGCGATCCCTGCTTGTAGTCATGCTGGTTTACTTGATAAAGGACTAGGGTACTTTCATATCATGAAGAATGTTCATGGAATTGAGCCAAAACCTATGGTTGCTTGGTGGATCTCTATAGTCATGCAGGCAGGTTGGAGGATGCGCTAAATGTCATAAAAAAAACATGCCCACGAAACCAAACGACATTGTGTTGGGATCTTTGTTGGCTGCATGAAGGAACAAGCAGAACTGTTTTGAGATTTGACAATGTCTTTGAAAATAACTGTCCTCCACAGTTTCGTCATTTGATTAACATTGGCTACTTGGATAGTTAAAGGTTTGTGTCTGATAAGGATGGTGGTTCTATTGGTTGGGACTGCATAAATGAACGAGTCTCAGTTTGCACTCGAGTTTCACTCATCAAGTCAAGATTTTCAATCAGGAATGAGTACCAGTGGGCCATTTTTTTTCAAATGTAAACCAGAAGCAAAGGTCAATTTCACTTGGAAAATTATCTGTCGATCCTCTGCTGGGAAAGAGTGCTGTGCTTTCGGTCGTTATTACAGCCTGTCACTATCTCTACATCATCATGAATGTCCCGTCTCTCTCCTTTTCTTTTCTCTGTAGCAGCTCAAGGTTAGTTATTGCAGTGCTCATACACTAACGTCACCCTTTTATCCTGGTTTCACTGAACGGGTTTACTCCAAAATGCACACCATGTACTTTTCTGCAAGCAATTTAACGAAATTTCGAACTAACATCAGCACACGTTCATGCTTTCACAAACATGGTAAAACACAAAGGAACTACAGACAGCCCATGATACACTTAACTACTTCATCTTCTCCAACAAACAGAAAAGTTACCTTACCTAAATTATTTCTTAGCTATTTGAGGCTAAGGCTATATTAGCACTATCTAAAAGATACCTCAGTATCTCAAAAGTCCACGACTGAGTCGAAAAAAGTGCTGCTGATACAAGAGCTAGCCAAGGTTTTTCATGGAGTCTGTGGCCTTTGAGGACTGCCCTTATGGTGGTGCATTGGATCTGGGCTGAAGGGACCCCCCTCAACTCTCCATTGGCGATCTTGCTTCCTCCATCTTTCTCAAAGTGTGCATTATCTGTAATAAAGTCCAACACGTTACACTTCGCATTTTTGCTGATTTGTTCATCCAACAGTAACAACCCTGAACACGTGAAAGCTCTCACCTTTCTGCTGTCTTTCTTCAGGACGCTCCCAGCCATTGCATTTAAGCACCCATGATGTCCTGTTTCGGAATCTGCCAGACCACTAACGATGAAAAACGGTTCCCACAAAAAAACACACACACATACAGAGAATACTGATAACTGACCAGAAGCTGCCATTAGAAGGAGTACGCTGAGGGTGACTACAGCAACTACGTGGCCAAGCTTCGAATTGAAAGCCATGATCGCCTGAAGAGAAAGCCCTCGCAAACGTATCAGAGGTTGAAACTGGGTGGTTAGCGGAGACATGCTTCTGCAATATATAAGGAAGTTATGGCAAAGTTTGCCCCAAGATGCTCTCAAATGATTGCTCGTGCAGCCATTTCTGGAGATTTCAGATATGATTTCAGACCGGCTTAACTCATAGATTTAGAGAGAGAGAGAAGATTTGACTGTGTTGACATGCAATGTGCTGGCGATGTGGCCACTGTGGCTACGGCGCCGCTTTCGAGTACTGGCCTTCTGGTCCAGCCACGTCACTCTCCATAGGGGGTCGCCTTGAAGTACAGCTTGGCAAGTTGTGGGGCCCACCTGGGAACAAATGCTGCGATGACGTCGGTGGGGGATGGATGGGAATGTGATGGCGGCTCGATGTCAATACAGACCGTACGATCCTATGACTTTTGCACTCGATTGTCAACCGGGGATTCGATCCCATTTTTGGAGGGTGATGTCGTTGCTGTGACATCTTTCTGGCCTACCGATTTTGTTTGTCGTTTTCTTTATCGTTTTGACAGTGGGAAGCTGCTGCTGATGATGGTCTTTGATCTCGTTGGTTGTAAAAGGATCTTCAGCAGAGCAAGCAGCTCTATTCAACACTTGACAAGAAAGGTTTTTTCTAGACGACCTTTTTAGGGAGTCAATTACAGCTCATATATTACCCAAAATTATATATAACTTTACTTAAGCAATATTTTATTAGAATTAGAGTATGTCAAGATAGATTCTGTAGCAGAAAAAAGTATTTTACGCGTTAATATGATATAAGCAATCTATATTGCTATTATAACATGTGTTTCAGTCACTTTCTATATTTATGATCGTGTGTGCAAAATATAATTTATGAATGTTTATTATTTTTTGGTAGGGGGTTGAAGATAAAGATGGAGGGTTTTCCAACATTTGATGTAGACTTTGAGTAATGAATGGCTATTTACAAGACACTTGGGAATGTGATTGAGTGATGGGATCTTCTTCTGTACATGCTCTATGGTTGCTGAGAAGATGCTGCTGCAGAAAAAAGGTAATTTTCCCGTTCTGACTTCGGGATAAGCTCTTTGCTTTTTTCCATGATTAGGAGCTCCTTTTTCTTTTATATTTCCTCTATACTTTTGCATTCTAATTAGAGCTTCTAATTGTTTTCATACCAACATTTATATTCTTTCATTTCTTGTATCCAGTGCTAAAACTAGACTAGAATCGAACTTTTACTATCAGTTGAATACATAGATTTTATTAAACAGCCGGTAATAGACTATAATTGTATATGAAAACTTGCGAACCTATGGTGTTGTTCTCATATTGCTGGATTAAAAGTTGTGTCCGTTGATATTTGGCAAGTTTGGATCGAAAGTTGTGTCCAATGAGGCACTTCACAAGGTTCGTAACAAAATTGGGGTCGCAATTTTTTCGAACAAAAGTTGTGTCCATTCGTACTTTGCAAGGTTTAGAACAAAGGTTGTGCTCATTGGTAGTGCACAGGGTTTAGACCAAAAGTTGTGTCCATTGGCAGCTCGCAAGTTTGGAACAAAATTTTGTCCATTCGTACTTCTCAAGGTTTGGAAAAAATTGTGTCCATTCGCAGTTCGCAAGGCTTGAAACCCATAGATTATATTGAACATTCGTTTTTATGTAAATGACAACTCGATGAACCTGTAGTGTTGCTCTTATGTTGCTGCAATCCAGCGACAATGGGATATGGATACTAACTATTGGATCAGAAGCAGGCACCGGATATTTGCATACCGAAAATTATTCTCATCTTCACCGAACATGTCCATCTAAATATTACATGACAGACTTATTTTAAAAGGGGTTTTAACATTTCGATGTTGTCTGCTCAAAGCTATTCGATAGGGACATCACATTTTCTATACCGTTCTGTT
>JAGVVM010014568.1:0-10964 GCA_019149425.1 Psidium friedrichsthalianum
AATATTTCAAGTAACCGAAAAGTCATCTATTCTCTCAAACTCATAATCTCCAATAATATTTTGATTTTGGACCGAGGTAACCTCTATCCTCTTCTCGTCTATCGGAATTATGTTCTTTCTGTCAAACTCAAGGGAACTACAAAGATGTGCCCTATTACGATAGGGCTCACCCCGGCTAGGCCCCAACCAAGCAAGTCGGTACGCAGATTGATCATATGTTGTTTCCGTTCGTGGTCGAGTTTAAACATATCCATTCTATGACCCGAGGCATTTTCTAAGTATTTTATTTTGCCTCATGATATGGATTAGAAACGCTTTCCTCTCCGAAGAAAATTTCTACAGAAGATGCAAAGTTTCCTATAAGTTGTGTGGGGATCAGTTTCAGATTCAAAGGTCGGCAAGGCCACCCAATTACAACTAATTGGTCTTGATTTTGACGTGTTTCTTCATTAAAGAAATTGGTAATCAGCCCATCAATTTTAGCTTTATTGTTATTATTCGTTTGTTGGCCGGAAAGTTTTATTTGGATTAGAGAACTTCTTTCTAATGATTCTTAACCTTGTATTACTTCACAACTGTTTACCCAAAAAAAAATTATGAGAAAAATGACTTTAATTTTTTACGGGAAAAGAAAGAGAAATCCTTTCAATTTTTTGGGCAGCAAGTAAAGACCCAACTTCGTTTTTTCTTATAAAGTTGAAACCAAATTCCATAAACATCGTTGAATTGACGACTTGTATATTTGAACTTTTGAAGTCCATTACTTAACCTAAACTTTCAGTTAAGTCAATTATTCATCGGTGACCATAAAAGCTTCTGTTTCCTTATCGAGTTCCATGACATTGCAGCTTTGCGAAAATTTTAGCTGGTTTTTCTCTGTGTCTGGTTTTTTAATACATCGGGAGATGCAAGAGCAGCGCGCAACTGTACCGAAGAAACCAATGTTATCACAATGAAAGGCATAAACACGAAAGCAATAATATAAGCTATTTAAAGTGGAAAATGAAGAAGCTATAATTTTGATTGGTTTCTGCAAAGTGATTCTGAATTTTGGAAAGAGAATAATTCAAGAGAATTTTATTGTTTCTGCTTACAAAATTCGTATGTTTTCCATGCTGGTAAATTTCAAAAAATGGTGGTATGTGTAAAAATAAAATGTTGCTAAAACAGTAGGTCGCTTTTTTTTTTTTTTCACATAACATGTTGATAAATTTATCGACACTTTTATGAAGAACAAAAATCAGACTTTTTCTAAGAGTTTGCACTTTTCCGTTTTCGTATTAATTTATCACCTTTATTTGCATTACTTACTAATGTTTCAAATTTACTAACTCATATGTGAAATTACCAACCTAAATTATAATGAGTTTACTAACTAGCTTTGAATTACTGATTCTTATTTGATTTGTTTGCCAACTATTAATTGTTTTTCTTAATTCATCGATTTTTATATTTAGCTGCCGACTCTTATTTGCATTTCTTAGGAAGCCCTTACATGTACTAACTTCTTTTAGGAGTGCCACCTAAATTAACTTGACTCACGAACTTTTCTCATATGAATCACCACATAGTATTTGGTTACAAACTCTCAATTGAGTTTTATTGTATTTCTTAATAACGGCCTAATAACTTACTCGTTATAAATTTCCCATCTTAATTAGAGCAACTTTTCTACTCTTCTCTAATTATAGTACCAACTAGTTTTTGGATTCCAACTCTCATTTGTGTTGCTTATTTTTTCTTTTAATTACCAACTTGTGTTAATTTTTACTAACTTTTATTTATCTTACTTTAACTCCACCTTAGATTTATCACTCTTAGATAAATTACTAACTTTAATTTAAGTGAACTATCAAATTTTCTCTAATTAAATTCTCAATTAATATTGATTGCTACTCTCATTTTAGTCAGTTATCAACACATATTTTTTAAAATTTACCAAATTTTCTATTAAGTACTTAATCAATAAAAAAAAAAAGTGGGTAAGTTACTCAAATAGAGGTTGGTAATTTAATATAACAATTGGTAAATTTAAGATCTTGGTAAGAATAATAAATACAAGTTGATAAAAGATAGATGATTTTTTTTTGTTAAAGATAGATCATAAGAGCATTGGGTAGCTCATAAAATAAAAATCCAAATAATTTTTGGTAAAAAAAATCAAATAAGTGTTATTTATGCGAATATAAGTGATAATAGTAAGAAAGGTTGGTGAGCAAGGTGAATAAAAGTGGCAACCCAATAGAAAAATGAATAAATTTTCTTTTAAATGAGAATTGGTAATCTAAAACTGGTTGAATAACTTAATTTGAGAGAAGTTGGGAAATCACACAAGGTAAAAAGACTGGTGATTTCATTAGTTAGTGATTTTAGGACTTCTTTTTTGTTTGTTCAAAAATAAGAAAGTAGGAAATTAAAAAGCCTTAAACTCACGAAATAATGAAAAAAATAAACGTTAGTAGCTAATTCAAATAAGAATTGGTAGCGCAAATTAGCTCGTAACTTAATAGGAGAGAAGAGGGCAATCACTCCAACTGAGGTTGGTAATTGGTAAAAAGAGCGGGTAAATTACAAAAAATCGGGCAAGTGAGGAAAATAAAAGTAAAGATGTAATAGAAAAAATTTTCAAACAAATAAACGTTGGTAGAGTTAATAACCAAAACTACTTGGTAACTTAACCGAAGAAAAATTTGTAAGTCATACAAATAAAGGTTAGTAATTTTATTCAGTACTAGGAAAATTATGCCATTGGTAAGAAGGATAAATAAAAGTTGGTAAACAATAAGAAAATATTCCGACCAAAAAAAAAACAACAAGAAAACATTTTTTTTCAAAAATAAAGGGAAGTTAATAATTTAAAAAAAAAACAAAATAAACAGTGGTAATTAACTGAAATAACATATGGTAATGCAAAACTAGTTGGTAATCTAAAGGGCAAAAAGTTACTAATCACTCTAATTGGGGTTAGTAATTTCTAAAAAAAAAAGCCGGTAAATTTAAAAAAGTTACTAAGTAAGAAAAATAAAATCAGTAACTTAATCGAAATTTTGGTTTATTTAAAAGAAAATAGTTGTTTTTAAGCAATTCCAATGAAAATTGTAAACCAAAATCAGTTGATAATTACTGATCAGAGAAAAGTCGGCGAATCACTTAGTTGAAAATTGGTAGTTGTATATAACAAATTATTTAAGGTATCAGTAAGGAAGGCATATAAAATTTTGTAAAAGGATGGAATTTTTGTTAGGTATAACAGATGAAGAAAAGTTGGTAATTTGCAAACATCAAAAAACAATTTGTAATTTCATGACGATCGTCCATTCGTTAAAATTCATTTCTCCCAAGTTGAAACCAACACAGGTCTTAAAGAAGAAGAGAAAGAAAAAAAAAAAAAGGTGATCCTGGCGGAGATGACCCACAGGAAACCATGAAGAATCTATTTATGAATTCTAAAAGTGAGTCCCTTGACGAAACTTTGACCTAATGATTCTCCCAGATTCAGTGCTAAATTTAAAATTTGTCGAAGTTGAATGAAGAGGCTTACAGACTGTTGACCTATGAAGCATGGACACGCGGAGGAGCTGGCCGCGTTAGTGTCGGACGCGTGTCAGAGCGCTTGACACGCGATCAACACGTGTCGAGGTCCGACACGCGGTCAACACCAGCGATACACCGGGGACTCGCCAGTCGGCGAGGAAGTAGAAGACTCCTTATGTGCTTCATCGGTCTCCCGAAGATGGTCCCGAGAACTGCTATGGTGGCAGATCTCGCCGAAGAAGGCGCAAATCCGGAGGGTAGCGATTGGGGAAGAGAGGGAAAGATGGCATTTGTTACTTGGGCCATGAGAGAGAGCAAGAAAAGTGAGGAGGAAAAAGAAGAAGGGGAAAGCAGAACGAGAAGGAGAAGACGGAGAGGCGAAGGATGGTATGAAAACCCTACATATGGAGAAAGAGACAGAATGGAGGGGAGGTTGAAGCATCAGTACTAGTGGGGGGTGACACGATCTCTAACAGCCACACATACTGCAATTTAAGTTTTCCATAAAATTTGGTGGGGCCGAGGACAAGATTTCCCAGGCCACACTTATAAAAAAAAAAAAAGCACCGATCGCAATTGCAATTATATTTAACATTTATCATTTTTTTAGAAAGCTAGGCTGTTGATCAAATTACGAAAGTGCCTACGACAAAAAAGTTTCTTGTTTATTAGAAGAGCTCTTTTTGTAAATTTTTTGTACATAAAATCATGTAAATGATAATTTATTATGCATATACAAAAATATATATTTAACATATAACGTGTCCCGGGTCGAAATTATCTGTTTTTTTAGAAATAACGTGTTGACGTACCATGACGTGTCGTGATATGTATTAGTGCTACTTAGCTGTTGACATGAATTCCCAAGTTCCCATCTCTATATCCTCCACCCAAGCCAGTGTTGAGAAGCAATCATCACATCCAATCTAAGAAAAGCTCTCAGCTTACTGGAAGATCGTGAGACATAATTTCTGTGAGTGTGAAAAGTAGTAAGATTACCGCATGGAAATCTACTTGTTGAAGACGAAGACGAGGTTGACCAGATGTGGTCGGAGACGAAGAATGTTAGTGTTGTTGTCTTCTTCTTGTTGGTGTTACTGTTGTCAGATACCTAACGTTCTGGAAGTCAAAGATAGAAACCTACTTCTCTTTTTCTTGCCCTCTCCTAGTTCTTCTGTTCTTTTCCCCACCAGCCGCGAATGTTTCCGATGAAAAACACGACGGACATGTTATGCAGACTAACCGGAGAAAGTATCCTCGGGGTATATTTATTTCAGGGAAAAAAAATTTCCAGGAAAACACTTTCCTGGAGAAAGTATCCTCAGAGCATGTTTATTTTAGGGAAAACTTTGAAAAAAAATTTTCGAAAAGTGATTTTTCTAAGAAAATATTTTTCTCTTTTCGAGTTAGATAATTCATTTTCTTAAATTTGAAGATGCGTATTTTCTGTTGACTGGTCATTTGTAGCAAACCAAACGCATGAAAGCACATAAAACTAATTTGTGAAAAATTCTTTCACTCAAACGAACATAAAATAATTAACATTCTGCATCCATGTAATTTTGCATGTGGGAGTTACTGTAATTTTTTTAAACGGATGCAGTTTCTAGTAAAAGTTCTTAAGTGAAAATTGGGATGCGAATCAGTATGGTTGATGTCATCAGCTATTGTACATGTTGAAGTTTAAGTCTCTTTCTGTGGGGTGTCGATTAGCTTGGTGTATTTCAAGGAGAACACTATTCATTAACTTTTAAAAACTTGCGGGAAAAGTTTCCAAGATGAATATTTAATTTGTTCTTGTGAAAAATTAACAGTTGCAAAATATTTCCTCTTCTTCTTTTTTTGACGTTTGAAATTTTGAATCACTTAGGAAAAACATAATGGAAAATCATTTGATAGTCAACTTATAAACTTATAGCTAGATTCAGAAAAATGACTTGCTCTTTTGAAGGCCAGAAATCATCTTTAAGAATACAACTTGATCTCTCCTGAGATAAGGTCATCCTATCCCAAGTGTTTCAACACAATCTACCACTTCTGCAAACAGTAGGGTGCAAAAGATTCAATTTTGGATCCGGATGATGACGATCTCTCCTGAGATAAGGTCATCCTAACCTAAGTTTCAGTTCTGTAAACAGTAGAATACAACTTGATCTCTCCTGAAATCATTTTCTTTTCGATCCTCATTATTGACTCATTTCATACGTTAGTGTTTTTTTTTTTCCCCTCTTTTATGGACCAAGTGGTCCACTTCTATATATAGGTCTAGTCCAGATCCACTACGTTACCTAAAAGCTACCAGTTCTGTTGTCAAGTACAACACATACGATCGCGTCCCAACTTTGAAATCTAGGATTTAGGAAAACAGAAACATGATAGAGGATCAACCGATAGGCTTCAGGTTCTATCCAACTGAGCAAGAGCTCATCTCTTTCTATTTGCACAACCAGCTCGAGGGCTTGCTTCAAGACCGGCTCCGCGGCATCATTCCGGTCCTCGACATTTATGCCACCGAGCCATGGAATCTCCCAGGTTAAAGAAGAAGAAATCACGCACGGCAAATTCTTCGTTTCTCGATGTTTCTCGTTCATTGCCACCAAAAGAAATCATGGGTTCTGATAAATGTGCAAACTTGTCGCGGGTTTTACGTGAAGTTTTGACTTTCCTTGTGGTGTTGTGTGTTGTTTTGTTGCTGCAGAGCTTTGTGGAGAGCTGTGCCGAGAAGACAAAGAGCAGTGGTTCTTCTTCGCCCCGATGCAGGAGTCAGAAGCCAGAGGAGGGAGACCGAGCAGAAGCACGGCGGTGGGTTACTGGAAGGCGACCGGGTCACCCAGTTACATCTACTCATCGAACAACAAACCAATTGGGATGAAGAAGTCCATGGTCTTCTACGTGGGAAAAGCTCCCGCAGGAAGAAAAACCAAATGGAAATTGAACGAGTATAGAGCCCTAGAAACAATCTCACCTCCCAATTCCAATTCTTCGAGTTCTAGCATGCCCGTGTTTAGGGTAAGCGCATGCATGAACTAATTGAAGTTTGATCCTCATTTTAGTTAATAGCATGATCAGTATTGGATTTTTGTTCAAGATATCAACCGTAGAAAAAATTATTTCTTGTTTAAATAACTAAAATCAAAAGTGATGCCCATGTTTAGGGTAATGTGTAAAATATATGTACGCCTTCGTCATCTCTTATTTCAGTCAACGCAATTGAACAATTTCTTTTTGAACTTTATTAGATGAGTCATACTTTTCTTCTTCGTTAATTGTAGGATCCACTAATTTGACCAGTAGGTTACACTCATGGATGTCGCCAGATTTATTTTTTTCAGTTAAGTATGCAAGCGAGGGACGTTCATACTTATAGCTCACCAATTAGAGGCTCGATCGGACGAAACTTCAAAAACATTGTCCTTAAATAAGACTAGCGCTGGTGAATTGGAAATATTATGCGCGTAGCTTAGTTTCACCGCTATATAGTAGTGTGTAAGAAAACATTCATTTTCTCATTCTCTCTCCGGGCGCAACTAATTTGTTGTTATTGTTTTTCCCCTTGAAACGCTGTAGTTGAGACTTGAATACGCATTGTGCCGAGTGTACGTTGTGTCCGGGAGCTACCGAGCATTTGATCGTCGGCCACTGGAATTGGTGCCTGGAGAGACACGACAAGGTGGAGATGGTGGTCGCGGCAGCTGCAGCAGGGGCGGCGGATCCGTGTCCCCATCAGGATCAGTGATAGGGTGTGATGCTGGAATTTCCGGTTTCATGGGGACGACTAGTATGGAAATAGAAGGACGAATATGGGATTGGGACCAACTCCACTGGTTTTAGCAGAGTCCTCAGAACGACAGTTGTTTGTCAAATGATTTTTTTTCCCCCTTTGTAGTTTCCATTGGGTGCTCAGACGAATCCATATTATGTATGGATCTCAACCATTGGAAAGAACAAAACTCGCGATGGAAAGAATTTTTAATGACAATGCTGTGTCCTCTAATTAAGTGCATCTACAAGTGAATAAAAAATCATTTTGATCAAGATTCAGTGTGTCTAGTATTGATTTGATGAGCCTTTTCTTTCAGATTTTTTGTGTTTTTATAAGGATAAACATCCGAAACTAATTTCGATACCAAAAAAAAAACATACGAAATTCATGCTAGCTGACATTTATATGATTGTTCACTTTGTTCATTGCATGTCCAGAGAAGGTGGCTGCGGCGTGTGAAATTGCAAAACAAATTAAGATAAAAGTTTTGAACAAGTAACAAAGCAAAAACCAGAAAACAAGCGTTTGCGTGGTTTGGTCATCTCACTACATTCCTGGACAAAGGAGGAGTTGTTCCACTTTGTGGTCAATAAGAATTACAGGTGAGATTCAAGAACAAACTCTTACTGTCCAAAACCCTAATTATAATAGTCACGTGAGAACAGACATGAAGAGACATGATAAGTCTTCGGTACTCTACCAGACAAGAAAACCCTAAACACTTAGCAAAAGTGTTCTCTTTCCATCTTTTTCATCCTTTGTTTTTCCTATTTCAAAGACAGGTACTGTGGCAAGACTGTAGAGTGTACTACTGTGATTCATAATAGAGTTTTGCTGACATAACATTCTTTGAATGATTGTAAAAACAACACTATTGAGCCATAAATTCTTAAAAGAATGGATCGCACAATAATTTTTATTAGTTGTTATTTTTTTGTTATGACCCAAGACATGTTGTCAATCCAACATTCACCTAAAAAATGTTACATAATCATTTCCCTTCATAATATTACTACATACCAGATAGCATAATGTTTCTATAATGTTGATCTGTAAATCACCAGATGCGCATAAATATAATTCTAAGTCGATTTTTAAGTGTAAGATCTTCTGATCTACTTTCCTCCCTTTAAGGGGAAAGAAAGAGCTCCTTCAAGGTACTTTCTTCCTGTCACTTCATTCCAATTTGGCTTTCGTGATGACCTTATTTATCTTTTACTTCCATCCCCACTCATCCCAAATAATTCCTCTCAAGTGACCGTCGCGCTTACCAATATTTTTAATCACCAAATGACACTTCCACTTCCCCAAACTTTTTTAATGGCCTTCTACCGGTAGTAAAAAACAACTTTCTCTATACGGTATTATATACCGAGAAAATCTCGAGAATATAGCTCACTTTTAACTCAATGACCGCTTATATACGTCTTTATTTCGGCGAATTCCATCCCACATGCCTCTAAATAAAATCCCACATTGAAAAGATCAAGTTGACCCTCCTTGAAATTTCATTTTAGAGTCTTGCTTATTGTCTGCTAGTTCGTTTTCAGTTGGTTTTGAATGTTTTTTGGATGGGTGCGGAAACTTTTGAATTCTGTAGATAAACATTTTCGTAAGTAGGGAGATGAGGATGATAGATGTGAATGAGCAAAGTGGCCTCCAAAAGTAAAGATGATTAGCATTATCAAAAGTGGAAAATAAGAAAGTGGACGCCTCCTTCGACGAATGGTAGGTTATGTTTTCCTATGTTTGTCTTTTATATATCGACGAGAAGGGACTTATGGTTTCAGCAATTTTTTATTAGTGAGGAAGGAATTTTCAAAATCTAACTGGGTCTTTGTTCCGAAAGTTACTCTCGTCCCCGATGTGCTTGAGCTCAATTATGATGATGGCAAAGACAAATTTTCTCCGAAAAGCAACGCTCTTGGCACTATCTTCGAAAGGCCAATGGCGTTTCTCGCGTGTTTTAGGAGCACTATGTGTATAGAAATCTCAGGACAGTACGGAGCCAAATCTATCACCGATTCTTATAGAGAACTTCTAACTTTCATTCAATTTTTCGAATCCGTCATGTCTAGTTTTGTAGAATATGATTTACCAATCAGCGAAGTTGGGGAATGAAGATCAATTCGTATGGTCTGCCACGGAATTGGACTTATGGCATAATTTCTTTCGCCATGGAAGTTATGGTCTCACGGTGCTACTTTGCAAATCTTCTAACAATGGAAACAAAAAATGTCGAATTTTGTTGGGATAATGACATAAATATTTCTTAATATTTGATCTAACATGTAATGTGATCCATTTACTTTTAGTTTGTTCAATGTGGTTTCTGAATTTTTGGTACATGTTCAACTTAGTCCCGAATTATATGCAATCTCTTGGCACGTCAGCTACTGCTCCTCTAAAGATCCCTCGACCAGTCAACCGTGAATGTTGAACTTCAGTGTTCCTTTCGCCGGAGAAGGCCACTCAGCCGGTCGGATCCGGCTCTTCTTACTTCTTCCTGGTATCGTGGGCTCCACTGCAACGAGGAAGAGGAAGGAACGAGGCTCGATTTCGGATTCGAAAACAAGGTAATAAAAGGCACAAAACCAAAGAGGAAAACGAGCACAGAAAACCAACGTAATTAAGCAAACTCGGAACACGCCGAGAAGTGGATTGAGACATCTCGTATCTAAACATGACTTTTCATCGAACAGGTATGAGGCATCGGTTAAGAGAGAGATGGAGAGACAACCGAGACAAAAAAAAAAAAAAGATTAAACCAAGGCTACAAGAGATCGAAACGGGAAACTAACGAAACGGGAAATTTGCAGTACAAACGAGTGTGGAACTCGCACGAACCGGAGAGCACCGAGCTACGGTCCGGCGAGTCCCACACAGGGCTGAAACAGAGCCCATAGATGCTCAAGAATGTAAACGGCAACGAACGACAGTAAATCGGCAGTTACAAAGGGTAGACGCTAGAAAACTTGTCCAAACTCGAAAATTTGTCAATTTTTCACTTCGCTTTCTCGGTTCCTTTTTTGTCTTCCCATTCGGTTTTTCTCTGGTTAAATGTCTTGGCATACTCCCTCGTAACCTCAAGATATCTCCGGTGCCTTCTCCTTCACGCTTTGTGAAGAATGGAGAGAGGAAATATCCCTGCCATTCCCTGAAATTCCGTTCCCCTGTTTCCGGCCAGGTTCTTTGACGTCGGCCGAGTGAGGGAGAAAAGTTAGGAAGCATCGACACTCTTTTGGGGGGTCTTCCTGTCGTGTCATATCAGATACCCTCCGACATATGATCGACAAGTGATCATCATTGCAGACACGCCAACATACACAAAGCCAGTATCCCAACACGCCATTTCGACAAGCACATAGTTAATTTGAAGTATTTTCAATAAATTATGGGTCAAAATCTAAATTTATGAAAATATATATACTTAATTCATATATCCAATCACTCCGAAATTAATATACACAGCAAGCTAAAAAAAAAAAAACCTAACCTTAACAGAATAAGAATAAGAAACTCATCGTTGATGTTTATATATACACATGATAATTTATCATATATATAAAGATATATATTTAATATACAATGTGTCAACGTATCGAAATTCTCTTTTTTTTGTGAAATGACGTATCAGTTATATCGTGTCATATGATGCGTGTCGATA
>JAGVVM010014571.1:0-11663 GCA_019149425.1 Psidium friedrichsthalianum
TGAATAAGAGGGGGGGTTGGGCAATCACAGTGCTAATTGAGCCACGGTCGTTTGCCTTGCGTCTGAACGTGCTCGGCATGGGGTAACTAGAAAGATAAGGGTGCCAACTTCGGTGTGATTAGACACGGGTTGAGGCACAGGCCTAAAGACGTCTCTGATGTGGCTAGGACCGAAAGTGCTATTGAGCCACAAGGGGTTAGTTCGAAAGTGCTATTGAGCCACGGGACCCTAAGTGAATCATTGAGCATCCGCATTGGCATCTGTATGATCTGAGGTCACAATATGCAATGTGATGATTTACATTCTGGCAAGAAGTGCATGTTGCTTTCTAAATTAGTCTAGACGTGTGCTTGCTGAGTTTCGACTCACATATTTTTGGTTGATCACCATTTCAGACCCTTGACCATAGATATGAATTTTCATATTCCCCGAGTCCGCCACCGGAATCCCTTAGGAGATTGAGACATAGATAGATTCATACTCTTCTGTGGACGGAGTTGAGTGTGATTATTAGAGTATAGCTGCACTATCTGAGCTGACAAGGGGTATAGCGTTTTTGATCCCTCATAGATACGAGGGGTGATACAGGCGAAAAGGTCAGGAGGCGCGGTAGGATCCTGTGCAAGATTAGACGTACCAGCCTTTTGGATGGGACCTGCAGACCTAGTGAACGCATTACTTTTGGAGGCGAGGTGGTAGATCCTGAGCCTATGGAGGTCTAGACAAAGATGGGGATGTGGTAACGGAGATCGATGGAGCAGACAACGTATTCGTTGAGCAGGCAGATGGTGAGCCTGGATCCCCAATATCTGAGGAGACCGATCCAGAGGAGCTTCCCTCGTCCGAGTACAAGTAGTCCAATGATGCATGGAAGGGGCTTAGTGATTTTTTTATTTAGTCTGTCACCTTCTTTGACCACGATCAACTTGTTTTTCGAGGTTCAGATGATAGATTCCCTCCTAGGTTGTATAGAACCTTCACTGTTATATGTTATGTTATGTAAATTAAATTTTCTCTATCTCTCTATCCTACATGTGTGTCTGTCAGGAGATTATACATTTCTCTTGTCGCTTTTGTTAGCCATCATTTGGCCGCAACAAATTCTAGGCTATCACTAGTGTTGGCTAGGCGATAAGTAAAGTGAATTGGCAGGTGATGGGATATTGCGCATCCGACGAGTCAGGGGCGTGACATCCCCGTTTAGAGTGGTATCAGACCAAGGTCAGCTCGATAATAGACTATTTTAGACTTGGAGTGATAAGACTGATGATCTGTGGGATAGTTAGATATAGAGAGACCCCTAAGTTGAATTAGGGTTGGGCACGTATGCCTATTTTTGATTGGCGCATGTGATTGCTAGTAATTATATGTTCTAGTCTGTTATTGTGTGTTACTAGACCCTGATTGGTGGTTTGGGTCTTAATTTATTGATGGAATTATAGCAGGTGTAGGTGAGTCAAACCAAGGAAATGAGTAATAGAAATAGACCAAGGAAGTATAGAAGTATGTCTGGCTCAGGAGCTCAAGCTCCAGGTGCTCAAGCTGTCGGTGTTTCAGCTGTAGGAGCTCAAGCTGTAGAAAACCTAAGTATTTGAGATATAATGAGAGTATTGGCAGAAGTTGGTACTTTGATGGGTAGGCAGGCTGAAGAAAGAGCTGCCACTGTGGCCCAAGCTGATGAGGCCGCTTTAGCTGCAGTGCATGGAGCCAATGTGAATAATGCTCCTGGCAATGGAGGTCGGCAGACACCTCATCTTGTGGAGCAATTTCTGAAGTTGCATCCACCGAAGTTCGATGGAGCAGGAGGACTTGAAGCAGCGTCCCTTTGGACGGAACAACTAGAGAAGACGTTCGAAGTGCAAGGATGTACTGGGGAAGAAAGGGTGTCGTTAGCAGTCTACTAGGTCCAAGGCACCGTAGATGATTGGTGAAAGGCCACTTGAGAAAGAGTCTTCCCTGAAGGTATAGTACTGAATTGGACGGCCTTTTATAAAGCGTTTAATGGAAAATACTTTTCGGAAGCCATGCAGGAAAGAAAGATGGAAGAATTCCTGCGGCTCCATCAAGGACAGATGGCAGTAGATCGGTACAAGGCAGAATTTGCAAGGCTATCCGAGTTTGCCCCAAGAATGGTAGAGAATGCATTGCACAAGGCAAGGAGATTCCGTGAAGGGCTAAAGCCAGAACTCCATAACCGACTGATTACGGTAGGACTAAGAGATTACGGTGCAATGTACGAAAGGGCCCAAGAGTTCGAGAGAGATATGCACGAAAAAGTCGCCACATCTGGGTCACAATTCCTGCCCATGCGAGATGACAGGAGCTTTGGGAAAAGGCCCATAATGGATAATAGGAGGTTTATCCCTCCAACTCAGAGAACTTTGGGAAAGCCAACACCCTCTGGTAGTACAAGGTGTCGTGATTGTGGACAGAGACATGCGATCGGTTTGTGCCCAAGGAAGGCAGGAGCATGTTTTGAGTGTGGGCAAATGGGACATATTGCGAGACTTACCCATGGAAGAATCGTGGACCACAGTTTCAACAGCAAGGGCCGCCAGCCGGACCATAGGCGATAGCTGCTCCCCAAGAAAATTTGAATCGACCGTCAGCACAAGGAAGAGTGTATGCGATGGCGCAAGGAGAAGCTGAGAACGCACTTGGCGTGATCATAGGTACCATTTCTTTGTGTGATCATGCCACGAATGCTTTATTTGATCCGAGAGCATCGCATCCATTTGTGTCTGAATAATTTGTTGCACTAGCTGGTATTAATGTGAGACCGTTAGAAACACTATTGCATGTGGTCGCCCCACTGAAGGATAAAATGATCATTTCGTTAGGATGTCAAGGGTGTAAGATATCCTCAGGTGATAGAGACGAATTGATTGATCTAACTGTCCTACCCATATTTGACTTTGATGTGATAGTAGGAATGGACTGGTTAGTTAAACATGGGGCAGTAATTGATTGTAATAGTAGGGTGATTCTGTTTAACCCGACTGGTCACTCTAGATTCGAATTTCAAGGAAACCAAGGAGAAACCTCGATCCCTTGGATATCGTTGCTGGAAGCGACTAAGTTGATGAACAAAGAATGCTAAGGGTACTTGGCATCAGTAACTGATTCTTCAGTTGAGGAAGTAAGGCTTGAAAACTTGCCAGTAGTGTGCGATTTTCCAGATGTCTTTCCGCAAGAGTTGCCAGGACTGCCTCCTGAAAGAGAAGTGGAGTTTGCAATTGAATTGGCTCTTAAGACAGAGCCAATATCTAAGGAGCCTTATAAGATGGCATTGTCAGAATTGAACGAATTGAAGGTCCAGATGCAGGAACTACTGGATAAAGGATTTATCCGTCCAAGTGCATCGCTATGGGGAGCTCCAGTATTGTTTATGAGGAAGAAAGACGGGTCAATGCGTCTGTACGTTGACTATAGGCAGTTGAATTAGCTAATAGTCAAGAACAAGTACCAATTGCCAAGAATAGATAACTTATTCGATCAACTGTAAGGAGCATCCGTGTTCTCCAAGATAGACCTGAGGACAGGCTATCACCCGTTGAGGATCAAAAAGGAGGACATATTGAAAACGGCGTTCAGGACGAGGTATGAGCATTATGAGTTAATGGTCATGCCGTTTGGATTAACTAATGCTCCTACCGCTTTCATGGATGTGATGAATAGGATATTCGAAGAGTTCTTAGACCAGTTCGTGATAGTGTTTATCGACGACATATTGGTATACTCGAGAAGCCTTGAGGACCATGAACAGCACTTAAGGATTATTCTGCGGACCTTAAAGAAGTACTTGCTTTACGCCAAGTTCAGTAAGTGTGAATTTTGACTTAATTGAGTGGCATTTCTTAGACATATAATTTCTGGAGAAGGAATTGCTGTGAATCCATCAAAGATTGAAGTAGTTGAAAAGTGGCCTAGATCGACAACTGTAACGGAAGTGAGAAGTTTCTTAGGACTGGCAGGTTACTATTGATGTTTCGTGGAAAATTTTTCCACGATAACTGGACCCTTAACATATCTATTGAAAAAGGAGGCGAAGTTTGAATGGACGTATAAGTGTGAAGAAAGCTTTCAAGAGCTTAAACATAAACTAACGACTGTGCTAGTGTTGACTATTTCGTCTAGATCTGGAGGATTCGAGATCTATAGTAATGCGTCATTAAGAGGTCTGGGATGTGTCTTGATACAACATGGACGAGTGGTAGCGTATGCATCTCGACAGTTGAGGCTACATGAGATGAATTATCCGACGCATGATTTAGAATTGGCAGCGATAATGTTCTCACTAAAGATCTGGAAACATTATCTGGTTGGAGAAAAGTTTCAGATTTTTACGGATCACCAGAGTCTGAAGTATCTATTCTCTCAGAAGGAGCTGAATATGAGACAACGTCGCTGGATGGAACTATTGAAGGATTATGACTGCGACATTCTGTATCACCCTGGAAAGGCGAATAGGGTAGTGGTTGTGCTTAGTCGAAAATCGAGCATAGCGTGTATGATGGTTAAAGAGTGGACGTTAGTAGAGGGGATAAGAGACTCAGAATTCAAGATAGAGGTAGGACACCTCGCAAGTCTGATGGGCACCTTGAGAGTTGAACTGAAAATCCACTCGAGGATTAAGGAATTACAGTCTACGAACCCAAATATTCAGAAGATCTTGACTATGGATGTGGCAAAGAGGAAATTCGAGTTTCAAGTGTCAGAGGATGGAATCCTAAAGTTCAAAGGACGCTTATGCGTGCCAAATAATGAGGAGTTAAAGGAAGAGATTTTGACAGAAGCGCATTACCGTAGTTATAGCATTTATCCAAGTAGCACGAAGATATATCAGAACCTGCGTCAATACTATTGGTGGAATGGTATGAAGGTGGATGTGGCCAAACATGTGGCGAAGTGCCTGACATGTCAACAGGTGAAAGCATAGCATTGTAAACCTGGAGGATTGGTACAGCCATTGGAGATTCCAGAATGGAAATGGGAACATGTCACGATGGACTTCGTGACTGGTTTACCAAGGAGTTAAAAGGGCAATGATTCAATCTGGGTTGTGGTCGATAGGCTGACCAAATCTGCTCACTTCATTGCAGTACGTAAGGACTTCGCTTTGGAAAAGCTAGCTAAATTATA
This sequence comes from Psidium friedrichsthalianum, assembly GCA_019149425.1. NCBI lineage: Eukaryota > Viridiplantae > Streptophyta > Magnoliopsida > Myrtales > Myrtaceae > Psidium > Psidium friedrichsthalianum. The sequence continues at coordinate 5,143 of JAGVVM010014571.1, forward strand.
TGTACGTCAAATCGTTCATCTACATGGAGTACCAGTTATAATCATGTCAAACTAGGATCCTCGCTTTACTGCGACATTTTGGAAAAGTCTGCAGACTGTGTTAGGAACTGAGTTGAGGTACAATACGACATACCTTCCGCAAACCGATGGACAAACAAAAAGGACGATTCAAACATTAGAGGACATGTTGAGAGCTTACGTAATAGATTTCAAGGGTGGATGGGAAGAACAATTGCACTTGGTGGAGTTTGTGTACAATAATAGCTATCAACAGAGCATCAGAATGGCTCCATTTAAGGCTCGGGAGAGCTTGTAGAACTCCAATTTGCTGGGACAAGATTGGTGAAAGGAGCATAACGAGCCCAGAGTTAGTTCAGCAATCCGTTGAGGCAGTGAAAGTGATAAGGGATAGGTTGAAAATAGCTCAGAGTCGCTAGAAAAACTATGCGATAGCAAATGTAGGCCGTTGGAATTTCAAGTGGGAGATCACGTATTTTTGAAAGTGTCGCCAATGAAAGTTCTGTCTCGATTCGAGAAAAAGGGAAAGTTAAGCCCGAGATTTGTAGGCTCATTCGAGATCTTGGAAAGAATTGGAACATTGGCGTATCGTTTTACATTGCCGCCAAATTTGTCTCAAGTACATAACGTGTTCCATGTTTCGATGCTAAGGAAGTACAAGCCAGACCCGATTCATATACTCGATCATGAAGTCATTGAAGTGGATAACCGAGTCTCGTACGTGGAGAGACCCGTACGAATAAAGGACCGAAGGAAACACGTCCTACAGAACAAGACAATATCCTTGGTCAAAGTAATTTGGGAGCATCATGGAACAAAAGGCGCAATGTGAGAAAGCGAGGACGAAATAAGGCGCAAGGAACCCCACCTGTTTGTGTAATTAGTAATGTTAGTAGAATGAAAATTTCGAAGACGAAATTCCTGTAAAGTGGGGAGAGTTGTGACGTCCGCAAATCCATCAGCTAAAGACAAGAAGAATTAAAGACTTTTGGACTTACCTCCCTGCTCTAATCTTCTGTTGAACCTCATCCTAAGCTCATGTGCTCTCTCTTAAAATCCCACTCCAATTTGCAGCTATGCTAGAAGCTCTTCTTTGGATAAAATTCGGCCGAACTGCTCCACTCACACGGCTGGACTTCATTTCCCATGCAAATGGGACAAAATCTCATGATTAGAGTCCACCAACCATTGCTATTCACGTGGAGAAATTTCTGTAGCTGGCCTCTCCTTCTTCTTGCTTCTTTGTTCTTCTTTTGGGATCAGTTTCTCTTGGCTGCAGTTTTTGTTGTTGCCCCACGATCTGCTCGTTATTTTCCCTTAGCTGGTCTTGTGTGTGCTACTGTTTCTTTTTGCTGGAAGCTATTGTTTTCTTTCCTTTCGACCGCTGCTCCTCTGTTTCGTGTGCTGGAAGTTCCTCTGCTCATCCCCTTCAGTTGTAGTTTTTGTTTTGCTGTGGCACTACTGTCTTCTTCATTTTCTGCTGTTGCAGTTGCTGTTTTTGCTCCTTTTGCTGCTGCTCATGAGCTTAAGCTGTTAGAATTTCTGCTGCAGCTCCCCTTCTTTTAGTTACTTGATATCCAGTTGTTGTTTCATCTTCATTTGCTGCCCTTTTCTTCTTCCTTATGCTATGCTGCTGTCCTCCCTTTTTGATTGTAAATTCGCTACTACTTTTGGTGTTTGCTGCTGTGTCTACCACCCAAGCTCATGGCCGTCTTGCTTTGGCCCAAGCTCATCACCACTTGGCTCGGAGCTCGTCGTCGTCCGTGGTTCGAGCTCGATCGTCGTCCATGGCCTGAGCTCGTGGTCGGTCGGCCAAGCTGCCTCGTCACCGTCGCTCGCCCAAATTCATCGTTCACCAGCTACGATCATTCCGCCGGACCCCAAGCTCGAACTCAATTTCTGGGTGAGCACATTTCTAAACTTGACTTAGAATGTCGTGTATGCTAGGGACTGGTAGGGAAAATTTTATGATGAAAAATATTAAATTTCTTGGGCGTCGACTGTCAAATATTTATTACTAGCCAAAGGAGTAAATTGGTATTTTTGTGGACTCTAGAATTTGCCGTGCGGGCGAATTACTTACCCTTGAACCTGGACTACTAGAATGGAAACCGGGTCTTGAAATGCTAGAGTTTGCAACTTATGATGCTTGGTTATTATATTCAATATATTTTGAGGTAAATTGTTTACTCATGTGCATAATCTTGAAAATTACATGTAGCAAAGCTAACTTGCATGAGTATTTAAAAGTCGAGTCAACTGAGGATTTTGTGTTGCACACATTAATCTACATGCTGGCATGAGCATGTAGTTTGGGGGAGTACGGGACAGCCCGACAGTGTCTAGGCCACCAAGAATGTAGGGTGATAAAAAGGTGTCGATCACAGTACTAGTTCAACCACAGTCATTGCACTTACACCTGAACGTGCTCGGCACGGGGTAGCTGGAGAGACAAGGGTGCCAACTCGATGTGATTAGACACGGGTTTGAGGTATAAGCCTAAGACGTATATGACGTGGCTAGGACTGGAAGTGCTATTGAGCCACCGGTGGGGGTCAGTCCAGAAGTGCATGTTGAGCCACTGGGACCCCAAGTGAATCATTGAGCATCCACATTAGCATCCGTATTATCTGCGGTCACAATATGATGTGATGATTTACATTTTGGCAAGAAGTGCATGCTACTTTCTAAATTAAGTCTAGACGTGTGCTTGCTAAGTTTCGACTCACATATTTTTGTTGATCGTCATTCGGACCCTCGACCATAGATATGAATATTCATACTCCTCGAGTCCGCCACGGGATCCCTTAGGAGATTGAGACACAGATAGATTCATACCTTCTATGGACAGTGTTGTGTGTGATTATGAGAGGTATAGCTGCACTGTCTAGGTCGACGAGGGATATGACGTTTTCATCCCTCATAGATACGAGGGGTGGTACAGGTGAAAAGGTCAGAGGCGTGGCAGGGTCCTCTATAGGGTTTAGACGTACCAGCATTTTGAATAGGACGGTAGGCCTAGTGAACGCAACTACTTTTGGAGGCGAGATCATAGATCTTGAACCTATAGAGGTGCTAGACGAAAGTGGGGATGTGGTAATGGAGATCAATGGAGCAGACGACTTGTTCGTTGAGTAGGCAGGATGGTGAGCCTAGATCCCCGATATCTGATAAGACCGATCCAAAGGAGCTTCCCTCGTCCGAGGACGAGTAGTCTCGATGATGCATAGAAGGAGCTTAGTGACTTTTTGATTTAGTCTGTCCCCCTTTTTTACCACGATCGACTTGTGTTTCGAGGTTCAGATGATAGATTCCCTCCCAAGTTGTATAAAACCTTCACTGTTATTGTTATGTTATGTAAATTAAATTTCTCTATCTCTCTCTCTATCCTACATGTGTGTCTATCAGGGGATTATACCTTTCCGTGTGTCGCTTTTTGTTAGCCGTTATTTGGCCGCGACAAGTCCTGGGCTGTCGCTAGTGTTGGCCAGGCGATGAGCAAAGTGAATTGGCAAGAGATGGGATGTTGCGCGTCCGACGGGTCCGAGGCGTGACACTGATAAAATTTGCAAATTCCAGATACTACCTGCTCGTCAATAGATATTGAGAGAGAGAGAGACGGAGAGAGAGAGAGAGAGAGAGAGAGAGAGACGCGAGTGTGTGTGTGTGTGTTGTGTGTGTGTGTGTGTGTGTGTGTGTGTGTTTGTGTGTGTGTGTGTGTGTGTGTGTGTGTTCAGAGGTGAATGCACATTCAGTGCCATGTGAAAATGGGATTAACACAGCTAAGAATTTTCACTTTAACTCCGAGCGTGATCTTGATAGCTAGGAATGTTGGAATCCAATGAAGATGGATAACGCACGTTCATACTTTGATCTTTCTAAAGCAAAAAAACGATGAGAAGGAGCTCCCGCGTTCAATAGTCAAGGTCTCAAGAATCAAAAATATTTGCTGGCGAATGAGATTGAGGATAGTCTCCTCGTTCCTCTCCCGCTATTTCTGGGGATGGACAACTGCATAGTGGTTCGGAGTAGACATGGCCACGGCGGGTTCCGGCCGGAACTGGACCGGAACCGGCCCGTGAAAACCGCCGAACCGGCCTACCGTTACGGCCGGTTTCGGCGGTTCCGAACCGGAACCGGCCTGTACGACCGGTTCGGCGGTTCCGAAACCGGAACGGCCGTACGGAAACGGCCAGTTCCGGTTCCTGGTTCGGAACCGCAGTTCCGAACCGCCAGCCCAACGGCCGGGGTAACGGCTATTTTAGCCGTTGCCCTTTTTTTAAAAAAAAAAATAAATTCAATATCAAATATTTTCTTATAAATACCCCCCTCCCCCCTTCATTTATTCAAACTTCTCTCATTTTTTCTTCTCTCAATTTCTCAAATTCTCTCAAATTCTCAATCTCAAATTCTCTCAAGTCGCGATACTCGATCCACTTTCATTTCTCTCGAAATTCTTCATTTCTTTTTTGTTGGAAATTCTCAAAAATGGCAAGTGGAAGCACGTAGCGGGAGGGGTAAGAGCCCGATGGCGCCGATGGATCGTCCAATTATCCTCAATCTCATAATCCTCAAGATTATGCATATTATGGCTTCGACGACGACGAAATGAAATCGACATGTGTCCAAATGTCGAGCAGCCCGTTCCCAACACAAGGTAGCATGAATCCTCCCACCGAAGAAGCGTCAACAACGATGGAACGAGAGGGTCATTCCACTACTCGATATGGGAGCACTTCACGAAGGCGCCACATTGAAGAAAACAAATATCAACTTCACTTGCAAACATGTGGAAAAAATTACAAATCGTAAGTGGTCAAGGCTATGGAAACATTTCAACGGCGTTTGAGGTCAAAACATCCAACGCTAGCTGGGATCGACACTCGTCAACAAAAAATTTCCGGGTACGCCAAAAAACTAACGCTCCTCCTTTATTCCGTTATAGCGAAAATGTTTATAAAGAAGAAATTAGCTAGATTTACGGCTTGTAGAACATTTATCATTTAATTTTGGTGAGAAATTTTGTTTTAATAATTTTATACAAAATGCATGTACTCCAAGCAAAACCCGTTCTAGAAATACCCTTAAACGCCAAATTTTTAATTGGTATAAAAAAGGAAAAGAAGAATTAAAAATATTTTTTATGAATTATAATGGACGTGTGCATTAGGTAGCGATGTTTGGACCGATCCTTCGGCAAATTCATTCTTATATGGGTATTACGTGTCATTGGATAGATGACGATTGGAATATTCAAAAAAGAATTATTGCATTTCGAGTTTTTGAGGATAGACATACGGAATTAATATTTATAGATTAATTAGACAAGTTTAGAAGAATATGTTTGGTTGAAAAAGTTTTTCTATGGTTTTGATAATGCCGCACGACAAATACCGCTTTATTGAAGAGTTGGAAAAACTTTGTAAACCCACTTTTGGTGGAGAACTTTTTTCATGTTAGATGTGCTCGCCATGTTTAAAACTTAAGTGTACAAGAAGGTTTACAAACTCTTAACGTTTTCTCAACCCAATAAAAATCGCAATCCAATATTATGGAGACATCCCCAAATTATGAAAGATTGGTGTAGATTTTGTAAACAATATGGAAAAAGGGCAAGAAGATTTTCAAGAGATGTTCCAACTCGTTGAATTCCACGTACGAATGCGTTAATCAAATCTTTTGAAATATAAAGATTTATTTATGTGCATTTATTTGACTAATGTTCCTCAACTGAGTTATTACCACAACATTGGGATATTTGCCAGAAAAATTTTAGATTGTTAAAAGTTTTCAATGAGGCAACTTATCTTTATCCGGGGTTTATCCTACGACTCATTATATAAAGGTGTTAATATTGCTGGTGTTATTGAAGAATATGAAGACGATGAACAATAGGTGCAACTATTAAAGGCAATGAAATCAAAATGGCAACTTATTATAAACATATTCCTTTTATTTATTGGTGCTTTGTTCGATCCACGTACGAAATTAGAAGCGTAAAAGATTTTTTGAATATGTAAGGATTCTTCAGTTAGAATAGAATTAGATATTAATATATTAAAAAGGATGGTTAGCAACTCAATAGTAGCATTAATAATGATTATTAAGTAGATATAACGCAATATATGGATCTTCTTCTCAATTTAGTCGCGTAGAAAACGAGAGCGGAGGTGAAAATGAGTAGAGGGTTATAAAAATGCTAATGAGTAGGCAAAAAGACAAAGGGAGGCGCACGGATATTAGAATTTGATCACATTCAAGCAATAACCCTTTGATACTAACTCATTGGTAAGGCACAGATTCCAATTTAGATGGGGAAGGAGCATTCGATCAATATTGAATCTATATCAGTTAGACAGGTTTAGCAACTCCTGTAACAGTGCGGTTGAACAAGCTGTTAGCGTCTGGAACGGCAAACATTTTGGACAATCACACGTTCAAGATATATCCGCAATCTGTAGGAGGCTTAATAATTTCAACACAAAAGTTTGGCGATGATTAGG
>JAGVVM010014573.1:0-11880 GCA_019149425.1 Psidium friedrichsthalianum
GGCTCGAAATTGGACGACTATTTCTTCCAATCCCCTCATCATATCACTCTTGTAAAGGCATTCGAAAGGTTTGTGTTCGGTATCCATTTTCTTGTCTGCGATGGTTTTTGCTAACTGATGTTCATCTTCTTTCCTTTATGATCAGAAAACAAGTGATTTGTCATTTTTTCTTTGTTTTCTTATGTCTACATAAGCTTAAAAATCGTAAAACATCCCATACTTCAAAATGGAGGGAAGGAGCTTCAGTAGCAGCTCAAATTCGTTTCGACTAATCGAAGAAGATGGTGAGGTTTACTGTTATTGTGGGTTACCTAGTCCAAGAAGAGCATTTTGGACGCGATTGAATCCAGGGAGAAGATTCCATGGATGTGGCAGGTATAGAGAGGGATCTAAGTGCAAATATTTCAAATGGGTAGATCAAAAGTTATCCGGCCGAGCCATAGAGGTGATATTGGAGCTTCTTGAAAAACGACATGAACCTTCACCTACATTCATGGACGAGGAGTTGGACGATGTCGATTCAAGGGAAGCTGAGATGAAGGCTGTAAAATCTGTGACCAATAAAATGAAGAAGGAAGTGTCAACGCTGAAAAGACAAAGAAAGCAGCATCGAGCGTTAATTGTGTTTTTGTTCTGTTGTGTAGCTTATTTAATAGTAAAGTGCAATGTGTGTGATGAGAGAAAGTTTCTCAGTCTACCATAGGTGAAGATCACTTGGACATATACTTGTATTGGATAATGTATAAGTAAGGGATGATTTTTGTATGGATGAAGACGTTGTTACGGTATTTTGTTGGAAATGGAAGGTTGTAATGCAGTGTTTGCTTAGTTTTTGCTCAGTTCTTGGACTATCTATGTATTATCAATTTCTATTCGCTTAGTTTTTGCTTCACTTGTTTGGTTTGCTGCAAATGTGGCTGCTGGTATGCTGCAAATGGGCTACTGGTTTGCTGCATTTGCAAACCAGGAAATGTTGGTGGTTTCCTGCAAATGTTGGTGATTAACTTGTTAGAATTTACAGGTAATTGGGTTGATGATTTGCTACAAATCCTGCTTCCCATGGTTATTATTTAAGTGCCATAGTTGGAAATTATAATGCAGTGTCATATTTGCTCAGTTCTTGGACTATCTATGTATTGTCAATCTCTATTCACTTAGTTATTTAATAAAGGTTTGCTGCAAATAACTTGGTTGCTGGTATGCTACAAATAAAGGCTACTAGTTTGCTGCTCGGCTGCTTTGCTGGTTTGCTGCATTTGCAAACCAGCAAATGTTGCTGATTTGCAAACCAGCAAATATTGGGTTGGTGATTTGCTGCAAATCCCAATTCCCGTTGTTATTATTTAAGTGCCATAATTTGCAAATGTTGATCACGTAAGTATCAGTCGGGGGTAAAAAGTGATCAATTAAGTTCCAATTATCTCTAAAAGAGATCACTTTAGTGCCAAGTTATTGTCAAAATGATCACTTAAGTGCCAAGTTGTTATGAAAGTGATCACTTCAGTGCTAACTTGATGAAAATGTTCACTTAACTTAAGCACATCATCAAAACTTGCAATACCAATTCGTGCACTAGCAACTTGCTGATGTAACCTGACTTCCAATATCTGACCTTAATGCACCAGTAACTACAATTACCATTGTGCTCCAGCAACTTAGTTCACAGGAATTGACAAGTTTGCACAGCAAGAATGCATTGACAAGTGCATCGGTAAGAATGCACAGCAAGTTGCTGGTGCATTCACAAATATAGTAGCTGGTGCCTTGGTGCACCAAAACAGTATGCATTCATAATTGACAATAACAGAATTCACAATATTAACAGTATTCACAGTATTCACAGTATGCACCAAAACAGAATTCACAGTATGTATTCACAGTATTCACAGTTATGGTGCATTCTCTGTTGACAATAACGGTGGCAAGCACAGCCACCATAGCAATATAAATAGGAAAAGCAAAATGGAAAAATTTCACATTGCTCCGTTGACATAGTTTTACATAAATTGCATTAACAACCATGTCCTTGCTAACAAATGTCCAACACACAGACAATTGTGGTTCCCAAAAACTAAAACTAACATATGAACTCCCCTCCTAATCAGTCAACATTGACAACCCCAGCTCCTTTTCCTTTCTATGGTTTTTTAACTTGGTTCATAAGCCTAGCACTCTTTCTAGCAGGTTGTGGTTCTTCAAGTGGTCTTCCGAGGCTTGATTGAGGTAAAACCCTTGCTGGCCTCTTTCTTGGTTGCTGTTTCTTAGCTGCAACTGTTGTCTTCTTCTTTGTTAATCTCGTTTTTGGTGCAGCCATTGACTGTTGGGTTGAGTTACCTTCAAGATAAGCATCTCTGAGCTTCTCCCAGGCTACAACAATATAAAAGCATAAGAAAATGGGCTTTACAATTGCAAATGCCGTAAATTAAGTGCACAATTCCTATCAAACTTACATGCAATATAGTCATTCCAGTACGTTCGTCCTGAAACAGGCCATAACCATATTCCCTCAACCTCTTACCAAGAGCCCCTCTTGTTCGTCGTGGAAGTGATGGCTGTGCAGCAAATTCTGTTGGCCCTTGAGGCGGTGGTAGTGGCCGCTGTGTAGCAAGTTCTGTTGGCCCTTGAGGAGATGGTGGTAGCGGCGGCTGTGCAGCAAGATCTGCTGGTCCTTCAGGTAGTGGTGGTGGTTGGGCAACATGCCCTGCTCTTGCCCTTCTTCTAACCTGCAGTTCGAAAGAAGATTAGATTACTGGCCATAAAACAAGAAAAACTGACAACGTGTAACTTACTGGATATTTTCTCCTTTATTCAACTGTAGACTCAGTACGCTCCTCTGTTGGCCCTTCATCTGGTTGCACAACATGCCCTATTGTTGGCACTTCAGTTGGCTGTGAAACATGTCCTTCTGTTGGCCCTAGAGGTGGTGGTGGTGGCGGCGGCTGTACAGCAAGTTCTACGGGCCCTTCAGGTGGTGGTGGTGGCGGCGGCGGCTGGGTAGCATGCCCTGCTCTTATCTTTCTTCTCACCTGAAGTATGGAAACAAGGTTAGACAAGTGGCCATAAAACAAGATAAACAAACAAGCAATATACAACTTACTGGATATTTTCTCCTTGATTGTTAAACAGTAGACCCGGTACACTCTTCTGTTGGCCCTTGAGGTAGCTGTACAGCATGCCTTTCTGTTGCATTTCTCCTCAGCTGAAGTGTGGAAACGGGGTTAGATAAGTCATGTTTAATAAGACAAACAAACAATGTACAACTCACTGGATATTTGCTCCTCGTTTGTTGAACAGTAGACCCTCTTGTTGCCACTTCAGTTGGCTGTCCAACTTGTCCATATGTTGGCCCTTTACTTGGCTCTTGTATGGGATCTGCAGTAAGCTGTTGCTTCCTTAGTTCATAGCCTTTTTTATTGTAACCTTCCTTATGGCAGTACGAGCACGTCATCTTTACACCAGCCTTAGTCATCCGTTGCATTGAAATCTCCCCTTCTTGCATTCTTCGTCTCCGCTTTGGCCTTCCAACTTGCTTCTTTAGTGGCAAAGGTGCAGGGGCATCCTGATTTGTTGGCTCCCAGAATTTACTACTTCTAATGGGCTGCATCATGAATTGGTACGTGTCAAGATATAACTTTTTGTTGTAGAAATCAGCTAGGTAATCTTCTGGGTTTTTTTTGCAGGTTTTAGATCGCAGAAATGGTATATGGGCAAGGAATTCCAGTTAGTTGCCATTCTCGACATGAACATTTTCTCCTCTCGAGTGAACGACATACGTGTCGTCATTCTTCTTGATCTCAAATCCGTCATCACCATTCCAAATTGGATGGCAAACCTGCTACTAGCCAAGTTCTCATCTAATCTCTTGGCAATCCTAGGACCACATACTCTAGTCCACTTTCCAGCCTCGTCTCTTCTATTGCGCAGCCTAGTCATTACCATAAGTCGTATATCTGTTGACACCTGATTTTTAATCATCTTTTCTTTTTAAAAATTATAAAAAATTCATAAAAATTCATAAAATTAAAAATCAACTTTGGGGGCCTTGGCCAAGCCTAGGGAACCAATTTTGATAAAAAAAATGATTTTCCATATTTTTAGTATTTTTTAGTATTTTTATTTTCGAAAATTCATAAAAAATCAACAAAAAATGAGAAAATTAGAAAATCAACTTGGGGACCTTGGCCAAGCCTAGAGAACCAATTTTGACCAAAAAATAATTTTCCATATTTTCAGTATTTTTCAGCATTTTTATTTTCGAAAATTCATAGAAAATCAAGAAAAAATGAGAAAATTAAAAAAAAAATCAACTTTGGGGACCTTGGCCGCGCTAGAAAACCAATTTTGATCAAAAAATGATTTTCTATATTTTTAGTATTTTTTAGTATTTTTTCAGAAATTAGGAAAATATTTGTAAAATAATAATAATAATAATAATGAAATAAAATAAGGCGTCTGGACCGTTGAACCCGAGCACGAAAGCCTGCATTTCTCTCTGTTCTGATCGTGGCGTACATTCTCTCTCGCGAGAGAACGATTTTCATTTGATATCGTTTTGCATTCGCCACCAAATTCGAGCTAGATTGTCTCGTTTCCGCGGTTCAATCACCTGTGATCAGAGCGATTAGAGAAGCTAGAAGTGCTCTTCGCCATGTGCTTGAATTCTGAAAAAAAAAAAAAAAAAAAAAAAAAAACTTGATTGTACTGGACTTCTTCGGAGTAGACCCGAATAAAAAACTCGTTGAATCCCAGGTTTGACTCGTGAACTTGGGATGCCATCCGCCCGTGGAAATAGAGTTTTGGTTCAACGAACTGAACTGGATTTCTTTATGCTTCACGTGACAGGTTGCGAGAGACGAAATGAAATAAAGGTGAGAGGGGGCAACGATTAGGGGATACTTTCGGTGCCCCTTTCCCCACTTTCTGGCGGGCTCATTATCACGGTCAAAAAAGAGTGCACACCTAGGCGAATCATCTGGGGGGAGAGCTTCCAAAAAGAGGGGTTCACCAATGGAGTTTGGACGGACTCCATGAGAAAGAGAAGATTGAAAGAGAGTTCACGAGAGGATTATCGTCGTCCGCAAGTAATCCAGACGAGCTCGAGCTTTGATTTCATTCCATCCGAGCTCTAAGAGACTTCTAGACCACTATTAAAGCCTCCAACGCCATTGTGACATTATGAGCAGGTTAGTTTTTCTCCTGGCCAACACTTGGTACATTTCTTCATCCGATTCTGTGCTTGAACTCCATGGTGCATTTTAAGATCTATTTCCATATTTTCTATCTTCATTAGCATTTCGTTCCTCCTCTCTGTTCCTTCCTTGCCTTTTTCTTGCATTGCTTTGGTCCGATCCGCTATGCCCAAATCTCCTTGAGCTCTGGTTCACGCCATGAGCTCACGATCCCAAACCGGCCATTGTTAAAGCTTTCGGACTCGAGGGTCGTTCTCGTTTCGGCCATCGAGCATTCGCACGCCCAAGATATCCACCACGGGAACATCAAGTCATCCAGCGTCCTTCTCACGCCGTCTTTCGAGGCCCTGGTTTCTATTGCGGTCTTCCCCACCTCACCAAGCCCGACCCGAAGGATGCACCACATTAAGCCAAGTTACCACGGACTGGTTGAAGGATGACGAATACGAGTTACACATGAGAGAAATAGTTGCCAAACTCCCAGATCAATTGTTTACAGCCTCTTTCATGGTGCTCAATCTTGGAGAAAAAGAAAAGAAAACCAAAGCCAAATGGCTAAAGCGTTCCGTGAATATGATATAACTGTTGTGGTACTCTCTCCGAATGATGAAGGAAGAAATAAGATGGAGAGCAGGAAATACACGACATGATTTACAAGAAAAGCGCCACGTGAATTCTTGCCGTCAACGTCAATGAATCTGTTGCCTCTCCAGCTGAAGTACTTTCACCATGTTTCCACAGGGAAAGTTGGTTTTGACTGGCCCCTACCAGATAAAGCACCCGTGATAAAAAAAAAATGTTAAACTAAGTTTAGTTCGTCAATAGGATGTTGAGGGAGGATGGCGTTCTATTATTAAAATAATAGGATGGGACAAATTGTATGGTTGTTAAGCAAATCGTCAAAGTTCTGTCTTCAACGCTGAGAAGGAATGGATACATGAGGCATTACAAAGATGGAAGATAGTGACACAGTTATATTGGATGTCCATGGCGATATTCAAGGCCGATGCCGTCTTACTCAAATGGATTCTTCACGACTGGGAGGCCAACGAGTACGTTCACATCCTGAAGACTGTTCGAAAAGCCGTCACGGAGAACATAAAGCTAAGTATTTCTTTTATTATTATTATTTATTTATTGTTCTGAGTCTATGTCCAAATTAATATACATTTTCTGTCTTGATCTTTTCCCAATATTTTATGTCAGGAGAAGGATGTCTCTACGTCAACAGGCAAAAAATCTCGAGGAGGTAAGAAGGCAACTCCACATTAATGACAAATTTCCTGGAGATGCAAAATTGGTCCAACCGTTGCGCGATGAAGAACATGGAAAATTGATATTCTCGACTGGCCCAGGTAAGTGAGCTCCTCATATGTGATTTGATCCGAATTAAGAGTTGGCTTGAGTTTAAGTGTGTTTTGGGCTTTGGTCAAACAAAAATAGGCTCGAATGGGTGTGTAGATAGCTAATGGATTGCTGCTGGAGAATGGGACGGATAAGCTAATGGGGTTTTAGATTTGATTAGGGCTTTAGATTAAAAAACTTGGGCTTTTCGTTCGGGCTTCAGGCCCTTCCCCATTTCTCTGCTTTATAAGGGTTGGGCTTCGAAGCCCAGCCCGAACCACAATCTTCGGAATAAAAGAAAATCATAAATCATAAATCATAAAAATAAAAAAAAATATATAAAATAATAAAAAAATAAAAAAATAAAAAAATAAAAAAATAAAAAAATAAAAAAAAATACAAAAATGAAAAATTCTGAAAATTTCAGAAAAATCCCAGAAATTAGGAAACGGGCCATTTCGACTGGTCAATCCTATTTTCGATGAACTTTCTTCCCAATTTTTTTAAAATGACGATTTTGCCCCTCAAGGGCAAATCGTCTCTAAAAATTCAGAAAGATTCAGAAAAATTCCAAAAGTTAGGAAACGGGTCATTTTGACTGACCAATCCTATTTTTGATGAATTTCTTCCTCATTTTTTCAAAATGACGATTTTGCCCCTGATGGGCAAATTGTCCCGGAAAATTCAGAAAAGTCTCAAAAACTAGGAAATGGGTCATTTCAACTGACCAGTCCTATTTTTGATGAATTTCTTTCTTCATATTTTTAAAATGACGATTTTGCCCCTAATGGGCAAATTGTCTCGAAAGATCCCAGAAAATTCTCAAAAATTTCAAAAACTAGGAAGCGGGCCATTTCTACTGGTCAATTCTATTTTTGGATGATTCCCCTTTCTAATCTTTTCAAAATGACGATTTTACCCCTTAAGGGTAAATTGTCTCGAAAAATTTTGAAAAATTCTCAGAAATTGTGGAAAATAAGGAATGACCACATTCAACTGGTCCGACCCCTTTCCACTTCCCGATCCTTGAAAATGACCATTTTACCCTTCTGGTCAGTTTGATCCAAACTGTGTCTTCCCAAATGAGTTTTCATGAAATTGGTACCGAAAGGGCGTTAGAGTAATCTAACGTAACCAAGTCCCCGAACTCATAATCTCTGGTTCGCAGAAATAAATTAGTTCTCCCGCTAATTTATTTGGATGTCTAATCAGCCTACCATAAAATGATTAGTGGTGACTCCAAAATCTTAAAAATCATTTTGAACAAAAAAAAAAAACATCAAAGTTTGCGATTCGGTAGGGCTTGGGAGAGCCCGCGTTAGGTTAGTTAATCTAATTAACCTGATAATCCGTTCACCGATTGAAACAATTAAATTTCTTTCGGGTCGCGACAATATCCTCAAGCATAGCAATGATTGGTTTGCACCTCGCGGCTAATATGCTGCCATTGAAAGCTTCGCTGAGGTTGTTGTCAATAATGTCGCACTTGAATTCCTCGCTGAAGAAGGCCTTACACCAATGCTTCGCTTCAGTTTCGAATAGTGCTTCGAAACCATCCTTGGTCAAGTGAAGCAAGCCCTCTTTCGCTATTCTAAATTCAACCATGTTTGTGCTCTTTGCAATTTGCCAGAATTGTTTCTGCAGCCCATCCCCTTTGTACTTCTTTGACCAGTTTGCATATATGTGTCTTGCACACATCCTATGCTCGGCATATGGCATCAACTCAGCCAATGCAGGAACAAGTCCCTACAATATTAAATCAAGACATAATTGTAAGAATAAGGACAAATACAACATAATGCAATTAAAATTTTGAAAGAATTAATTGACAATGACATTACCTTCTATTGGTCGCTCATGAAAGCCAACCTCACCCGTCAGTTATCTTCAAGTCAGCCATCAAATTTTTTATGAACTAAGACCAAGTATCTTTGTTTTCTATCTTTACAATTGCCCAAGCTATTGGAAACATTTGGTTATTGGCATCTCGACCACCTGCAGCCAATAATTCTCCTTTGCACAAATCATTTAGAAAGCACCCATCCAATCTTACAACTCTTCTACAACCAGATAAAAATCCCCGCTTGCATGCATCAAAGCACGCATAAAACCTATCAAAGACAGTCCCAAAATCAAGCAGCGGCATCTCCACAACCTCCACATACACTCTACTTGGTGGGTTTTGAAGTCTACATTCATAAGCATAATCCCAAATCTGGCCATATTCTTTCTTGTACTGACCCATGAGTGTTTTCATAACCTTATACTTGGCTCTCTTGCACTGAGTTACTGACACATTAATCCCTACCTGCTCCTTCACCAGCTGCTTTAAGTAAGGACCCCTAATCTCAGGCATTACCTTGATCGTGTTGAAGAAGTGTTTCGTCGACAACTTACTTGTTATCCTTTTATTGTAAAAAACAATTGAACACATATGTTCCTCCTAGAATGACCTCATTTGGAATGACCCGCTCCTCTTACTTAGTGAGCCATAGATCTTCCATGCACAATTAGGTTGTAGACACCCAGCTCTCACAAAATCCTTCGTATTTCTAACAAACTCAATAGTCCTCTATTCAGCAATAGATTTCTTCAGAATAGCATCCTTGAACTGTTTCGCATCCTCAAATTTCATATCAACACACAAAATAGGGCATGCTAGAGTTGGATCATAGGAAGGATACTTACTTTTTCTACGCTCAGGTGGAGCTACTCCTTCTTCTTCAGGCTCGTTCTCGGAAGTACCAATCCAGTCATCACTGGCACTTTCTTCAGGTGCACCAGTAGCTGTAGCAAGTGTAGGTTCTTCTTCCTATTTACTGGTCCAGCTCCCTCTAATTCTCCAAAGACTGTTTTTTTCTTTCTCGCAAACTCCCTTGCGATTTTGCCTTGACTGTGCAAGCTCTTCATCGTCATCGTCATCGTCATCGTCATCGTCATTGTCAATCCTTAGGAAACTGACATTTCCCAAAACTTCATCGTCATCGTCATCGTCATCGACACTGGATTGTGCAAATTGCCAATGTAATCCAGTGATTTCTTCATCACCTATATAGCTTACTCCCCTGTCCTCCCCCTCCTCACAATTCTGCCTATCCTCCCAATCCTCCTTGTCTGCCCACTCCTGATGTCCCTCTACAATGGTTTCATCCCCACCATGAGAAGTGGAATGAAGGCCTACTTTTCCTGTTTCAATTACATCTTCATGCCGAACATTATCATCATCTTCATCATCGCTATCACTGTCACTGTCAACATACACTTTTGCTTCGTTGCCATGAAGATAGTATAAATCAAATCCTTAAATCCACTCTCATCCAACAATAGTCGCAGCCCATCCCTCAAGCCCTTCCCAGGAACACAATAAAGTAATTTACCTACTTTGCAGCCTAAAATGTGCACTATATCCCTCACGAATGAAACATACGACGACGTCCTTACATCGAGGAAAATGGTTCCTTCGTTTCCACCTTCGTAGTCCTACTCGTCGGTGCCAATCACAAAATCCCCACGATAGCAGACAATGACAGCAACAAGATTCTTGTCCATGCCTGCACCAAAGAGAAAAAAAGTCAATAAATGTATCAGCTTTTGGGACCACAATACAAAAGGTACAACAAATTCACATGGAGGTCCCCACAGGCCAACTTTTGATTAAAGAGTCATTTTTGTTGGGTAGTGACCACAAACTAATAGGAAAACCAATGCACAGATGCACAGTGCTTTACACGAATGAATTTGAGGTCCTCCTCGCATTAATTTCATTATTTCCTACCAAATAAAAAATAGCATTTCAGTCTGCAAAGGCATCCAAGGTTGTCATTAAACAAGTGGACCAAAAGGATCCAAACACATCAACTTCTCAAAAGGGACCGAAGGGACTGAAAGGCATTCTCTTCCTTTATCAAGAAATCGAAGTCAGAAGTTCTGATTAAACAAGTAGACATCCTCAACGCATCAACTTTGAGCTTTAATTTTACCATACAACTGCTAATTTTTCCCTCTGAACCCTAATGTCCCCGTCGGAGCCCTAATTTTCCCATCGGATTAATTTTCCCGTCGAAGCCCTGATTTCGTCTCGAGGTCTAACTTTCAAATTAGGATAAAAGATACATACCTGGCAAGGGTATGATGGTGGTGAGCGACGGGCAGCGACTGAGCGACGGCGGTGATCGAACCGAGCGACGGCGCAACTCCACAACAGACGCGTGATGGATTTTCCACAGCGGACCCACTCCTTCTCACGAGAGGGGGTAAAGTGGAAGGAGAGATGTCGTTTGTGTTATGATTTACACAAACGACGTCGTTTTTTATTTGAAGAAAATACTTGGCCACGTTCAATTTTCACCGTGGCATCAGCTTCTCAAAATTGCCACATAAGCTAATAAAATAAATTGTAAAATCCACGTAATTCATTTGGCCGGATTGGCACTAAAGTGCACTCTTTTCTCCGAACTTGGCACTTAAGTGAACGATTTGAAAGTTTTGGCACCAAAGTGTATGCCGTACACAAGTTTTGGCACTTGGGGTGTATTTTTGCCCAAAAAGCGAGCCAAATCTAGTGTAGCATAAGGGATTTGCCTTTTCTATGGATTCTTACGTATTGGATCAAAAAAATTCTTGAATGAGGTATTCAACTCTAGGGATGAATCTCAAATATCGAAGAACAGAATGTGATATGATGAGACAAAATGCAATAGAAATAAAGACACAGGGAATGAATAAGTTACCTACTCTTAACGTATAAAGCAAACCCTTTCATTCTGAATTCTTTAATTCCAAGTGAATCAAATCTCCCCAAGTAGGATTTGAACCTACGATCAATTAGTTAATAGCCGACCACTCTACACTGAGCTACTGAGGAATGTCGCGACCTAAAAATTTATTTTTTTGAGCGGGTGAACGGATTATCAGGCATTTCTCGAATGGCACCCAAAATTATTTTCTCAGTCAATACCTCTTCTGTCTACCCGAGAAAGGTAACATTTAGGGTATGTTGTCTATGGAGCCCTTCCATTGGAAACCCCAATATGGAACGGTCCCTCTTCTAGTCCTACTTGTAGGCACCGTATAGATGAGTCATGGAGCCCTTCCATTAAAATCCCAATACGGAACGGTCCATCTTTCAAGTCCTGAGTTGCAGGCACCATATAACGAGCCCTTTTTCAGGTATGCTGTCTCTGGAGCCCTTCCATTGGAAACCCCAATACGGAACGGTCCATCTTCTAGTCCTGCTTGCAGGCACCATATAGATGAGTCATGGAGCCTTTCCATTGGAAATCCCAATACGGAACGGTCCATTTTCAAGTCCTGAGTTGCAGGCACCACATGCACAAACCCTTCTAAT